>JAUZST010011094.1:0-12090 GCA_034779995.1 Parotocinclus haroldoi | reverse complement strand
TTTTTCTTATTCGCTTCTCGCCTTCTTTGGTCCGAATAAGGGAATAAAATGACACGTTATATAATAGGATTTGTTTCCGTACTTTAGGATTGGGTCCGAATTAGCGACTGGTCCCGTTACCCGTATTCGACTGTAGTAGCTTTATTTTATTTGACAGGTCTTGCGTACAAGTCATTTGGCAAAGTATGCCAGTGTAGGCAAATGTGTTCACTTGGACAAAGAAATGTAGTAAAACAGCAAAATCTTTCCATTTCAGCAACAACTCATTTGTTGGTTGGATTTGTACATAAAGTAAAAGTAAAATCAAGTATCTTTTTATGCCATTGTAACACATAAGCTCAGCGCTTGGGTTTACCTGGTTAAAACTCGCGCTAAAGTTTTCAGCCTACATTTGCTCACTTTTTCTTTTGCTTTCAGAAAAAAAAAAAAAACATTAAAAAAAAATGTAGTAAAACATCGTTCGATGTAGTAAAACAGCCGAATCAGAAGTCTTTAAATAACCTTTTCCGGACATGAAACACATTTAATGAGAGAGGTTATACGGAAAATCGTCTGGTTCATTTTCGTCTCCAACCTCCACCATGTCTGGAACTTGTCCCAAAACCACCTGAGTGTGTTCCATTACATAATCCTCCTCTGCGCTGTGTTGCATCGTGGGTAATCCGGGGGAGGATTAGCAGCCGCCGTTGTGCTTCCTTAATCCAAATTCAAATAGGATTAAATTTCATCGCCCGAAACACGGAATTAAGCCCGAGATCAAAGGCTGCTCGGCTAGGTTTGTCAGCGTTTGTTGTTGTTGTTGTTGTTTTTTTTTTTTGTTTTATTTTAATGAAATAAATTATTTTCATTTTCTATACACCGATTAATACATTTTAGCTTTGGCTCCCTTTTGTGCATATTTACTAAGTAGACCACCGTAATGACCACCAAGACTTTGGGACGGTCGGGAACATCTGGAACCGATACAGACAATCAAAAACCACTATTGCTCCCTTTAGGCTCAGTTATTGGGAAGCATGGTGTTAGTTTTCTCTGCTATGCAGATGTTACGCAGCTGTACACATCAGCTGATCCAAATGATGGCCGTACAATTAGTAAAATCGACAAAAAAATTGGATGTCGCTTAATTTCCTATAACTTTTATTAGCTTTACCCAGGACTGTGAAAGAACGGCTGGTTACATCTATTCTAAACCAGGACGGCTGTTCGGTAACACCAGGTCCAACTGTTAAAAACTCTCCCTTGACGTGCACATGAACAACATCACACGAGTTGCTTTCTTTCTTTCGCGTAACGCTGCTAAGCTTGGAAATATCCTTTCTTTTCAGGTTGCTGAGAAACTGGCTCATGCATTTATAACCTAGAGACTATAAGTCCCTAAAGAAACTTCAGCTAGTGCAGAATGCAGCAGCTCGAGTGCTAACTGGAAATCCAAAATGTGATCTGTCCAGTCCTGGTCTGGCGTTTCAACACTGCTTACATATAAAACTCCGCTACGGTCTGATCACACCAGTGTGCAGTAACTCCCTCCATCATTTAGTTATCAGGAGACGATGTGCCTCTAGTAACGTCGCGCTGAGGACTCATTCTCTTAAATCTATTTCGTTTAATTTAATTTCAAATGTTATCATCGGCTTCATTGTACCCTGAATACAACGCAACTGTTTCCGTTAACATCTGGGCCACCCAAGGACGTCGGGTTCCTTTAATGAGTCTTGAAGCTTCCAAGGTTCCTTCTTTATTCAGGGTGCTTTTCCTTGCCGCTGTCTAGGTTTGCGTTTTGGCCTTTTAAGATTCTATAATGATATAAAGCCGCTTCGAGACAAGGCCCCGTTGCAATAAGCGCTCTATAAATACATTTGGCGTGACCTGACGGGACTCCCCAGGGGTGGGATACGAACCAGGTTTCCCTTTCCCTCCTGAGCCACGTCTCATTGATTTTTTTTTTTTTTCACCAGGCTTGATGAAGAGCTGTTGCATAGTCATGGAAGAGCCACTTCCTGGAACAGTAGCTAATCTGTACCGTTATTTAAAGTCCAGCTAGAAGCAAACGAGATAATCTTCTGCTCCTCACGAAGCTCTATCAGCCAAGAGCTGTGTTACTGATCGAACCCCTGAGTGTTTCAAATGATACTCATAGAAATGTCTTATTGGTAGGAGCTAAGAAGTGAGGATGAGAAAAAGAAAGGGGAAAAAGACATGAAATATGTTTAGAAAATAAGAAAACCAGAGAAACGAAAAGAAAAGACGGTCTTAGAAACGGAAAGCGCGAGACGAAACGTCGAGCATGAAAAGAATTGGACATGTAAACGTGAGACAGGATTCGGGTCAGAATAAGAGAATAAGAGCTTAGAAAGACTTGAATGGTTACAGAAGATAAGACAGAAAGAAAGACTTAATAAAGAAAGAAGAAAAACCAGATAGCGACTGAAAGACAGACAAATAATGACAGAAATCGAGACTTGAAGAAAGAAATGAAGAGATGACAAAACAAAAAAAAGAAGAAGCAGGAAACAAGCAGTGACAAACGGACAGAAAGTAAAAAAGAAACAGAGAGAGGGAGGCAAAATTTCATATTAAAACACACGGAAATAAAGCGAAAGAAAGAGAGACATAAAGAAAATAAAAAAGCAAGGCATAGAAATAAATGAATGGACAGAAATTGAGATGAGAAAAAAAAAACCCAGACATGACAAAGACCGTTGATATTCCTGAGAGTTCCGGCTAAACATGCATCAAATTGAGTAATGAATTATATAAATATACTCTCAAGCCTAAACAATGAGACACGGTGCTCAAGTTAAAACCCAACATATGATAGAAAAACATAAAGCTGAACACTGAACCCGAGGTCATAAATGAATGAATAAATGAGGATTTTAGCGTTTTTCTTTAAAAAAACAAAACAATTATTACAACCACGTTTTCCGATTGGGTTTTTTGTGTGTTTTTAGCGTAAATAAAAGTCCTTGGAAGGGCATTTATGATGAGGCTGGGGTTTTATGACCTCACTTTATACAGAGAGAGAGAGAGAGAGAGAGAGAGAGAGAGAGAGAGAGTGCATGCAAGAGAGATTTTCTCATTCCTGATCCATGTTGGCAAAGCGAGAAGGAACGTCCGGAGTCTTAAGGTAAAAAAAAAACCTCTCTAATTATTTTACTGTTGTTATTTTTTATTTTTATTCTGTACTACAGAAACAGGTAATAGAAAATGAATTGGTAAACATTAAGGCTCACATCCTGATTTATCTTTATTCTTAGATCGTTCAGTTACCGTTTTGCTTCCACTTCCTATTTAATTCATTTCACTTTGAGATAAATCTTCATCAGCGCTAGGAACATTTATTTACAACGTATTTCATTTCATTTGTCTTTTTGGATACGTTATGGATAAAAAGATCCACTTCCGATTGATATTCTCCATTTCTGTTTATGGATTTTTCAATCGATATTTTTGCTCTTTAAAGTCACTTTGAATAGCTATAAAAGGTAGAATAAACCGCTTGTGTGTGTGGGGTTTTTTTTTTTTTTTTTTTTTTTTGGTAGTGACACTCATAGCGTTTTACTGTTTCGACAAACAACGTGTGTTTACACTAGCAAGCTTTTTTACCGTAATGTTTGTTTCCAGTTATCGCTTTCGTTTTTAGTGATGGAGCTTTGTCGTGATACCAAAAAAAAAAAAAAGATGTGGAAGTGTAGAGTGAAAGTAATTCGGCGTGAACTGTCGCGAGGCAGGAGAAGGTCGAGAGATCGTTGGCCTCCCGATCGGATTAAGTCATTAGGCTTGACAGATGGAGACAGCGCTCTCCGGGGGGTTGGAGGATTTCGGCTCATCCCAAAGTGCTCCTTGTTCAACAGCTGCAAGCTAGCGAGCAGCACGGAGCGCTATGCTACGCAATGAAACGTGAGTCGGGTTAGATTCGCTAGAACTGCGGTTCGAGGAACTCGACCGGAACAGACCACGTAGCTTCATAGAATGGATTGAAGTAGAGTAGTAGAGTAGTTTGGAGCCTGGCGTCTTGGGTCAAGTGGCTGGTTGGGTGTGGTTTTGCTCGGCTTGCCGGCTCTTTGCAGTGACAGCGGTGGCGCAGGACTGAGGTCCGGGAAACACCCCTAACCCGCAGTAATTTTGAAAACCTTGAACCTTGCAGGGTGCTGGTCCATCCCAGTAATGGGCAGTGTGCTGACAAATTCTGCCCGTGATCAATCTTAAACCTTACACTGGGCGCAGTCAATTAATGGGCAGGGTAGAGGGGGTCGGCGGGGCAGCAGAGGGTGCCACATGCAGAGTACTGATATGGACCTGTTAAGCTGACCTAGCCTGAAGTCTTACGGGCTCATTATAGCACCTAGCTGTGTAATCCAACTTTAAAATGGCCTTGAAGCCTTCAGGACAGGAAGACCTGCAAAAGGACTTCCTGTTCCTTATAGAGAACAACTTACCGAAGTTGCTTAATACGCTTTTTCGTACACATTACCTCATGCTAGCACAAATGAGCGACGGCTCGAGAACAAGATAAAAAACAAGCAAACAATGGATTTTTAAAAAAAAAAATTTTAACTTAAACATATAAAAACAGTTTCAGTTTTTGGGCTTCAATTAAAGACTGAAAAACGAGACTCGGCCGTTCGGACATCCAGTGAAAGTCCCAAAACCTCGGGGCAAAGGACGCCCTTTAGCCTTGAGTAGTGCATCCAGTGGAGCCAAGCTTGGGTCTCGAAGGGTACAAGGTGCACGGCGGAGCTGGATTAGGTCCTTTAGGTCAAAAGGCACTGGTCCATATTTGCTTGAGTGCGAGTAGAGGCTACAGGGAAGCCAGTGAAGGGAGCAGTGCAGCGGGGTGACGTGGAAAAAAAAACAAAAACAAAACACTTGGGTGAATTGATTCCATGAATAAAAAGAACTCACTTGCTCTCGTCTCTTTTTTTTTTTTTTTGTCCTTTAGACCTTATTATGAGGAAACCGTTGCAGGATCCCGACCCTGTCTGCAATCAGGGATTGCACCCTTTCAGTCAGGTTTGAGCGAAGACGGAGCCATGCATGCCACTCCATAGGTCTGAGGCAGAGTGTCAGAGCCACCCGTCAACCATGGTCGCCGTGGTTTCAGCCAGTCAGCAGCTGAGGAGGCAGCGCATGGGACGGAAACTGCGCCCATCGCGAATCCTCGGGTTCTTGCTGAGCATGTGCGTTCTGTCGTTACTCTTGTGCTGGAGTGCCTTGAGGGGAGCGTCAGAGCCTCCGCTCGGTCTGGCGCGGAGAACGTCGCAAACAGCCCAGCAGGAAGGGCCGGCCGAGCATGGTGCGCCGTTGGCGTCGGGCATGGAGAGCCAAGGCGACTATCCGGAGGACCTCTTTTCTTTGGAGGAACGCCGTCAGGGGGCCGTGGTGCTGCACATGTTTGGCATGCTGTACATGTTCATCGCGCTGGCCATTGTGTGCGACGAGTTCTTCGTTCCCGCACTCACCGTCATCACTGAAAAGTTGCAGATCTCCGACGATGTGGCCGGTGCCACCTTCATGGCGGCTGGAGGCTCTGCCCCCGAGCTCTTCACCTCCGTCATCGGTGTGTTCATCTCGCACAGCAACGTGGGGATCGGCACCATCGTGGGCTCGGCCGTCTTTAACATCCTGTTCGTGATTGGCATGTGTGCGCTGTTTTCGCGCGAGATCCTCAACCTGACGTGGTGGCCACTCTTCCGCGACGTCTCCTTTTACATCCTGGACCTCGTCATGCTCATCTACTTCTTCCTGGACAACTATATCACGTACGTGGAGAGCATCCTACTTTTGGCTGCCTACTTTTCCTACGTGCTCTTCATGAAGTACAATGCCTTCGTGGAGCTGCTGGTCAAGAGCCTGCTCGTCAGAAACCGGGTCGCTGAAGCCGAGGCGCCGCCGAAGGTGAGTCTGCCCGAGGTTTGGGGTCTCACTGGACAGTCACCTGCTGGATTGGCGGGGAACGCCTCGCCTGGTACGAAAGGAGTACGAGATTGGCACCTACCATCCATGCTACAGGGATCATAGCATAGCAGACCAAGGTCAATGTTCCTGCCCTGGACAGGTGGACAAGCATGGTGCCAACATCAAGGGTGGTTCAAAGAGGAAAGATGGGATGTCAGGGAGTAGAGGGTAACACGACTGGGCATCAGGGTGGGCATCTAATAATTAGGCTATAACCCCATCACCACCTTGTCCGTTTTTCAATACAGGGGTCGGAGCTTTGAGTTGAATGTCGATCATCATGACATCAGCGTATCTGGATATTTAGCGTGAGGGCCTAGGATGATCTGACTTTAGCCGCGCGGCACATGTAACCCTTGCCTGCTCTGCCCTAATCAGATTAGCGTGTCAGATCCTGTTAGCGGGGTTAAGTTTAGCGAGGAGCTCCACGCCGTCCTCAGGAGCCAAAGCACCACAGGCTCAGAACTTGTCATGTTACTCGCCCCTCACGGGCCCAAAACTGTGATCCCCTAGCTGAAAGTCGGACTCTCAAAGCTCGCCTGTGGTCGGCTTGTCAGCCTTGGACGTGTTGCTAAGCAACCTGGCAGCGCACAAAACTCCATTCAGTGCCGTATATGGGCAGGCTGAAGTTTGCCGATTCTTAGCGTCCGTGCGAGGCGTCTTCAGCATTTTTCTTACTAGTCGCGACTACGACTAAGGCTAACGTGCTACAAGCATTAGCGAAACTAACTGAGGGGGGGCAAAAAGGTGACCCTGCCTCAACATGAGTGCACTTACTAAAGCTAAGAGCCGATTTTGGCTACTGATTCCATCGTGTAAAAGGTACTGTAACCAGTCAATCAGTGTTAGGAGGTGTGTGAGGCGTTCGAAGGAGGATGACTCTGCACTTTTTGGGGACGTTGGCTAGCACGATCGGAATCGGAATAACTTAAGCACCAGATTGAGCTACGTTAAGGCGAATATGCCACCCTTAGGGGCTCCTGAACGTACGCTGAGGGAGAGGTGGTGAGAAGTTGGGGTGGATCCATGATTGAGTTTTAGTCTGAATTACCCCTAGCTGTGCGCCAGCGATGGACCATCGAGTTCCTGTAATTGGGCCCATGGATTTTGGGATTGGCGTCGAAGCCAAGGGTAAAACCAAAGCCTTTAGCAAGGCGCTAAGTCAGGAGGCTTAGCGATGATGACCAAGCAGGGTCTGTAAGAGTACATGCCGGCATTTGACGCGTGGAGAACATCCCAAATGACAGACGGATTGGTGTACATAACAGGAATAGTCATAGTAACCGATTAGTTTGCTTACAGTCTAAGGCCAGATTTCCATTCATCAGGCAGTTTGACGCAAATTTTACCACTAGCACCAGCGAGAATCGTCCTAGCCGGATCACTCCGTCACGTTCATCAGGACAGTCCATATAACTTCTAGCAGCTAATATCTCTACGGATTTGCTATTTGCCACCCAGAATCGCAGCATTAATCATTGCTGATGGCGCGTTCTATATGCTAAAACCTTTTAGTTACTGTTCTTTTTTATTATTTTGGCTAGCATGAGTGATGAACCCTGTTTCGCACAGCTAGTTTCAGAGGTCTGTTCGAGGACATGTGGCATGTTCTGGTCCTATCTGGGTCCTCCAGGTTCTACCTTCCTCCCAGAATCAGGTGTCCATGGGTGAGAGTGACGGACTGGTGCCCCGCAGTTGACGGGCTGTGGGTTTAGAGATTAACGGTGAAATGAAAAGTATTGCGATATAAAAATGGAAAAGTTTAATGGCTGATGTTCCTCTCCTTGTTTCCAAAGAGCACCGGCGCAGGAGACGATGATAATAAACTCTCGGTAAGTAAAAAAAAAATAAAAAAAATTGTCAGTGTAAATATTCGTTTCGGGTTCGAATAAACGAATTGTTCAGCCACTTGCTCAGACGCAAACGAGATCTTCTTCTCTCTTGTTGACGACGCGATGCGCGAATCAGCGAGGCATTGCATCGTTACGTGATTCGCTCTATGAATCAGCGATTCGTTTGGTCGTTTGGATCTGGGTTTGAATCGTTTAGGCTTTGATTGATTTCTCTTCTCCGAACAAGTCAGTATCCGAACACAACCAAGAGTTGGTCCTGTTTCTGGGATTAGTGCTTCGAATCAGTGAATCGTTCGGGTCATCTTAATTCCTGTCCTCTCCTGTTCAGAGAATCTGTGTTTGAATCATTGATTCATGACTCAGATTCACTTCTCTTTTTTTTTTTTGAACAACTCAGTTTTCGAACACGCGATTTTCTCCTGTTTGTGGGATTAGTGCTTTGAACGAGGGAATCGTCAGTGTTTGAATCGCTGAACTCGCCTCATATTAAGTGAGTGAATCATTGCCTCACGGCCTTAATTCTGTTCTCTGGTTTTCAGAGCTTCAGTGTTTGAATCGCTGACTTGTTCAGTCGCGGCCGTGGCTTGTGTCTTTCCAGTCCAGAGAATTGTTTTTAAAAATCCATGAATCGTTCGGCCCACTGGCGAAATTCATTCATCTCCAGCTCTAGCAAACCCTCGTGTCTGAATCGGTGAAATATCTGACTGATTGTCTCCTCTCGCTTCGTGAATCAGCGAATCATCTTTCGATGCCCTGTCTGTATTTGATGAGGGTCTGAACTTCTTCGCAATTTTGATATCCCTCGATGTTTAGGCCAAGCCCCGCCTTCAGAGAGGGGTAAGCTCTGCCTCTTTGCACAACTCGCTGATGAGGAACAGCATCTTCCAGCTGATGATCCACACGCTGGATCCTCTGAGCGAAGGTAACGTGTTTGCGTACGCAGCCGTGGGCGTATGCAACGCTCTCGCCTACGGCGAGGCTAAATATTGTGCTCTTTGTGCTTTAGGGAGGTTTAAGGAGAAAGCTTCCATCTTGCACAAGATTGCCAGGAAGACGGAACAAGAGGAAGCAAACGGCGCGGGTGAGCAATCCGAATGCCTCATTAACGTCGCTGATGCGGTCTGTGCAGATTGCCGTTATTCTCTGCTCTTTGTTTCTCCGCCTGCAGTGAATAAGAAACTCTCGAACAGCTCCAGCGTGGAGGTGGAAGTGACTCCGCCCATGAACGGCACCGTCAAGCAGGTGACACCGGCAACGCCGCGTAACTACACAATGACATATGCGCACCAACCCGCCATGAATCCTTTTTCGGACGTAGCTCTGCTAAGATCAGTCTGGTCTTTGGCCCTACAGGGGGAGGAGCAAGAGGAGGAAGAAGATCAGCCTCTCAGCCTGGCTTGGCCGGCTACGCCCCGAAAGCAAGCCACCTACCTCTTCATTTTCCCCATTGTGTTCCCGCTGTGGTTAACCCTGCCGGATGTCCGTAGAGATGTGAGCCGGGATTATATTCATCGATCTATTTAGCAACGCTAATGACAATGTGTAACACGTCAAACAGTGTTAACAGTGACCAATCGGTGCCTTGTTCTATTTTTTTTGTTTTTTTTTTAGACTTCGAAGAAGTTTTTTCCCATCACGTTTTTGGGAGCCATCTCGTGGATTGCAGCTTTCTCTTATCTGATGGTGTGGTGGGCACACCAGGTCAACACACACACACACACACACACACACACACACACATGCACACGCACTAAGTGTAGAGTAACTAACTGTTGGCTCTAATTGGTTTCCTTGAACTGCTGGTCCAATATTATAGGACGAATGTGATCAACAGATGAGAGAGAGAGGGAGAGAGAGATAAAAAAATAGACTGAGAACCAGAAAGAGAGAGAGAGAGAGAGAGAGAGAGAGAGAGAGAGAGAGAGAGAGAGAGAGAGAGAATCTAAATAAAAAACAGACAAATACTAAATCCAATTAGCCGTTCCCTTCTGCTCACCTAAAGCAGGACAGGTTAGCTGCTTTTAAGCGACGGCTTAAACCGTAACACGGCCAGAGCGAGCAGCTTTGACTTTTAATCGAAGATTCGAAAACAAAAATCGAAGCACATTTTCTTTGCCGCAAACTAAGTTCGTTTTTTTTTTTTATCCCCACGTGAAGTATCGGTTCGTATCTCCTTCAAACAAACCAAAAAAATCTGAAGTCGTTTTGAGTTTTTCTGAGTAAACTTTTGATGTCATGGATACATTGGAAGGAAAGGAAAAATAAAATCTGCACCAAAAAAAAAACAAAAAAACAAAACAAATGTCCCGAAATGATGTGGTGTGTTATTTCAGTTCTTTGATTAGTCCTGTTCTACGTTCCGTTCCGTTTCACCTCAGGTTGGCGAGACCATCGGTATCACAGAGGAGATCATGGGCCTGACCATCCTAGCCGCAGGAACTTCCATCCCGGATCTGATCACCAGCGTGATTGTGGCCAGGAAAGGGTTAGGAGATATGGCCGTGTCCAGCTCCGTGGGGTCCAACATCTTTGACATCACGGTGGGGTAAGTCCGCGTCATGTTCATCATCGCTGCCGTCGTCATGGTGCCTAAGCGTGCTCTCAGACCGTCTGTTCTCCTCAGCCTGCCCTTCCCGTGGCTCCTCTACTCCGTGGCGCACGACCTGAAGCCGGTGGTGGTCAGCAGCAACGGCCTGTTCTGTGCCATCGTCCTGCTCTTCCTCATGCTCCTCTTCGTCATCGCCTCCATCGCTGCCTGCAAGTGGAGGATGAGCAAGTTCCTGGGCTTCCTCATGTTCCTGCTTTACTTCGTCTTCCTGGTGGTCAGCGTTATGCTGGAGGACAAGATCATCACCTGCCCCGTCTCCGTCTGAACCGAGCCAGCGACTCCATGCTCACGGAAACACGAAGGGTTTGAGGTCATGACCACGTGACTGGGACCGAGGGACCAGACTCAAAATATGAGCAGGGACTACAGAGAAACAACAAAACGACGCGGGAGCTTTTGCAGAATTGATTCGCAAACTGCACGTAAACTAGACGGTGACTATGAACTCACAACCCAGGCACAAACTGTAGAAACGACACAGTAGCTATAAAGGCGCGCACACACACACACACACACACACACACACACACACCACATTGACGAGCAAACGAGCCACAAACAAAATGCAAGCAAATGATACAGCACTACTATCTACGGAAGAACTACACAATAAACGTTACCCCTGTTCCGAATGTAGATTCATAAACCACACAGACAACCTACATATCGACTACCCCAAAAACTAGTCCTGACCAAATAACCTACCAACACACTAAAAAGGACCTTTACAGGAACTACACGGTCAGCCCCAAACAGCCTGTAGGCGCTTTCTAGGAACTACAAGCATAAACTACGATTCAGCACCCAAACGACGCAAATGACGCAGGAAATATCCATACACTTTACAGAAACGACACAACCTCTAGGCGCTGTAGACGGCGTATAGAAACTACAGAAGAACTACCAGAACTACTCACAGGCGCTAAACAGTACAACTAAGCTAGAATTAGGCAGCAAGAGCTACAGAACAAGAACTACAAGTCGGACAGAAACTACGCATAGGAACTATTAAAGCAGGACCCAGGATGTAAGAACCACGCTAAGGAAATTGCGCCGGGGAACTGCGCGTCGTCTTCGCACAGGAACCACAGTGGAGGAACTACACACAGGAATCACATAACAGGGACCCATACAAACTATGGAATGGGAACTACAGACCAGGAACTTCACGCGGCACAAAAGATGGAATGGAATGTTAACTAGAGAGGAGGAACTACAGAGCAGGAACCAAACGTGGGAGCATCTGGACTCCACACAGGAGCGGCTTTTTTTGTTTGCGTGTCGTGCCGTGAGATCAAAGGCCTCGGGAATGTTCCGGATCATCACACCAATAAGCGACAGAGCTCTGACTTCAAAGGGGAGTTCAAATCGTTGATCTCTTTCGTTCAAAGACAACGTTTTAGGTTCGATTTCTGTTTTGTGGGAGAAAATTCCACCTTATGTGCTAGTATTAGAGTTTTAAAGTTATACACAGGGTTCCTCTAAACGGCTATAGAAGGTCCTCTGTGTCAATCGACGAGAGCAGGAATCATCTAATCACCGAAACCTCTACACATCGGTCCGCGTGTCATCCAGTGAGCGTCCGCAGTCCAATACGGAGGCTTTTCGCAGACGTTTTGGCACTCCTGCTCAAATGCCATGAGGGGCGCCAATGCTTTTGCTTACAAC
>JAUZST010011093.1:0-37100 GCA_034779995.1 Parotocinclus haroldoi | reverse complement strand
CACACACACACACACACACACACACACACACACACACACACACACACACACACACACACACGCGCGCGCGCACACGCACGCACGCACGCACCCCAACCACTAACACCATTTCCAAACCCTGCTACTAACAGCTACTGTCCTACTTCTAATGGAAGGGAAGGAGGATGAGTCTTGATTATGTTATTACTTAAACCCAACTAACCAGATCCTTCCACCCAGCACACAATGACACACCTAACACTCCTGTACAGTCAGGGGAAAAGACTTTAAATTGCTCTGATAATGAGGGCACATTAAGACATAAAGCATGAAGCATTTTTACTTTTACTTATGTTAACATACCAGTTAAGTCTGACGTCAGAAAACGTTGAGTCAAACGTAAGAAAAAAAAACCTTTTTGGACATCCATTCCCTAAAAGAGAACAAAATAAGCATTGGTTTAAACGCTTGGTTCCTTAGTAGCCTAGTGGACTGTCTTTAAGAACGACATAAGGCGCCGACTAGTGGCAAGCAGCTGTACGTGCAGCAAAACTCAACTTCAGCAAAGATCCAACTTACTACTTTGACATCTGTGAAATTCTTTCACAGGATTTCAAAAAGATATTTACGGGTGTAAACATTTCAAAGGCTTTAAAACACTTCGTTTAGAAATAGCCCAAATAAAGACAGAAAGCATCAACGGTTAACGTAGCGATGACGTAACTTTCTGTGTTTCCTACAGCCAGTATGAAGTCCTGACAAACAGTACATGGGTGGAGGCTTCTAGCTGCCAGAAGATGACCCAGACCGAGTGTGACCTGACCCTCGACCTGGCCTTGGACTCCGACTACCTCATCGGCGTAGAAGCACAGTGTGATGGAGAACCTTTCTGGGCTCAGCTTATCTTCAGCCACAACGACAGTGAGGCACCATGTGGTTTTATTGATTCATTTTTATGGTTTCAAAAGAGGAAGGAGAAAAGTTCCTCTTGGGTTCTTTGGTTCTACAGGAGAAACCCTCTGTCTGTTTTTGAGAACCTCCCTACCTTATAATATGGATATAATATATATGGATGTTATTTGGTTTACTCACAGATTTGTAGAATGATTAATTCCAGGTGGAAATATTTTTACTGTAGTTACCTTGTGGATAATATAGAGTAATGGTTCCTGCTCGGAATGGATGGTTTTAAACAAAATGTTACCATTGTTAGGTTTGCCAGAAGAAAGTTCTTGTGTGTATGCGTGTTCTAGATGGGGTGCCAGTCTATCACAGGGCTAGTACCACCAAAGTGGCATCCATCAGGCACAGCCAATCGAATCCCTGCAGTTGTGGACTAACATGCTGCTGATAGACCATGATGACACCAACAAATTGTTTGTATAGTTCTGGTTCCATGGTTCTATGGTTCTCTCAAAACACAAATGGTACCTAAAGGGATTTTCCAAGTATGGTTAAAAGTTCTACATGAACGCTGTTCTATACATCTGTATTTTCTGTACCAGGGAGCCCGACTGGATTTAACTCAGAATTAACAAATCTATGGCCACAAGAGGCAGGGATCAAACCAGAGAGGCTCAGTTGGCACACACAGCCCAGTGGGGTTTCTCGGTACAGAGCTCAAAAATCTGTCTTGTCTTTTGTAGGCTTAATAGTTCCAAACATGAGTGTGAAGGTAACAGGGAGTCGCATTGAGGTCTTCTTCAAGGAGCTCCATCATGATAGCACCAGAATCCTCCGAATATGGAAAAAAGGAGAAGAGCAGAACGTAAGGGCTTAATTTCTACATAAAGATCTCGCTAAAGATATGGACCACCAGAAACGACTCGGATTTCTTATCTCCAGGTGACCAGCATGGAGCTGACTGGCCCATGGACCTTTATCGATGTGGAGCAGGATGGACAGATATACTGCCTAAAAGCGGAGGTTCGACTGGATAGGTTCAACCGGAGCAACAGCACTGAGACCCAGTGTGTCCTGGTCTCCAGTGAGTCTCACAATATGACATGACCACATGGTTACGTAACTTAGAGTATGCCATCATATCGTAACCTAACACAGATAATACTTTTGATCAGTTTGAATGCACCCAGAAACAAATGCTAGCACTCGGTCGATTATAGCTGTCGATAGATCTGTCGATTCTCGGAGTCCCCGATCCAAGATAGTTAGAACTGAGTCGATTCTGAACCTTGTAGCTAGACCAACTTCATCGAATCGGTTCAGATTAGTCCCCCTATTTTCATCCCTCATCTTTTCATAAACACATCATATCGTAGTGAGAATAACATAATAGTGAATAAAACCAACCCAGTTCACAAGAAACATTCATATTTATGGAGACCCACAAAATGTTTCCAACTCAAATCGCAAAACGGCTGCAGAAGTACAAATGTGAATGGGAGACTGTATTCCTGTAGGTCTGTCGTGTCCCTGGTCACGACACATGGTGGAACATCGAGTATAGACCAGTATGTCACTGGTGAACCAAGTCCAAGCCTAAAAGACTTTAAAAAATGGGTGGAAGTGGAAATACTCAGTAACTTTTTTAGCTCAGACTAACTCTGAGGCAGATACGTATGATGTTGTTGTTGTTTAAGTAATGTTTTATGATGTGATATTCCAGTTATTGAATGATTAATGTGTCCCTGAATACTGAAAACAACCTCAGGAACAACATCTTTTCACTTTGGAAGTTATCCAAGTCCTGATAACCTGATAATTTATTCTCAGACATACTGTATTTTAGTATTTATAAATGTTATACTTGTTTCAAAACTATGGCTATGCATTTATCATTATAATTAGTAACTGTATGACCACAAAACACATTTTTACCTTTGTAGCATTTAGTGTTCCTTTATGAAGGTACACACTAAACAGTTGCTTTCATCACAGAACCTGAAGTCACCTGGATTAAATATTTAATTGTGGGCATCACTATGGCATTAACCCTTGCTGTAACTTTGGCTCTGGGCTTGATGACGTCACGCTACGGCCCACGTCTCCGAAAGGTTCTTAGGCATAAAGAGCCTCTGCCCACGTCACTGGTGCGTATAACACTACATACACTTATAAATCTTTAAACTAACTAACCAAGTGCCTCCCATTAGACAAACCAAGAACGTTTGCCCGGATATTTGCACAACACTGTAAATTAAGTGCAACTTTTCTGCTAATTGATCAGAGAATTTCTATTTTTCAGCTCACAGGCTGGCCAGAAGGCAAGTCAACCTTTTCTTCCAGGGCTCTGCTGGAACCTGTGCACTCAGTCGCCTTGTTACAACCACAAGAGGAGCAGGACGGAGGGTCAGAGATGCAGGAAGGGCACACAAAGCCCTTGTTGGACTGCTAACTATGAGGGATTGAGGTCTTAGGAGTACCAATGTAGTTGTGCTTTATTCTCTCATTTCAGTATAATATTTATTTAACTAAACCTAAGTAACTGTATATAAATGAAATAACTGTTTATGCATGGTGTGTTTATGGACAGTAAACATTAAACCTCTACATTTTACATCTACACCTTTTGCTGTTTCTCTATTTCTTTACAATCAGCTGTGATCAATATTATTCACACCCTTCATAGGTTTTTTAATATAAAAGCCAATTTCACTGGGTGATGGCCTAGATGATTCTGAACCCAGAGAAGTGGGCGGAGCTTCTGGACAAGTTTTAAGTGGTATTTATGAATGAAACTCTGTATTGTAGAGCTTGATATAAAGGTTTGATAAAGTAATCCCTTATCCAGGTGGTTCTATGAGCTATTGATTAATGACGCTTCTTGATGCATTGCCGTCTGAGGGAGCAGAGAATTAACAAACCTGAGATCGATACCAGTTGACTAAAATGATATGAGAAATAAAACTAAAAACTAAAACTTTTTTTTTTTACTGAATTCCTATCAATATATCACTTGAATAACTTGGAACATGGTGTATATTTACGAAACACTTTAGGGCGAGGTGTAAACAGGCTTTATGTGAACTTTATGTCTTTCTTCAGAGCAGATATAAGCCTTCCTGGAATGCTGTTAGTCAGGTTTTAATGGTTTGTGGTTTATAAAATCCACTTTGTCACCAATAGATTACGTTAGACAAGACGTCAGTTTGTGGCACATGCTGGTAAAGCAGTGTACTCCAGCAGGTTAGCAGCACATCCAAGTGATTCTTCTACAGCAGAAGTTTAAAACCCCATGTCTTGTGTATAGGGTCTCACTGCCGTCCGTCTTTAGCCACTGCTGTGTTAAATGTACCTGCTAACTGTGTATAATTACACTGATTACACATTACTTTACCTCCTACTGCTTATACTATTGAATAGTTCATTCGTTTTACAGAATGTGCAGAAATGTCTCAGATTCTGATGTGTTCATAAACGTGTCTTGCAATTATGTATTAGTTCTGCATTAGCATGTCTCCACTGTGATTCTCCAGAGCTGTAACTGAGAAGGCATGTCCAAAATCTGCTGCAGACGTGGTCCAGACGTAACCAAAAACCAGATCCGGCCGCTGCGTAACTGCTTATATATTGTTAAGACCTGTTAATAGAAAAAAATGACTCATTTTGAATCGAACTCGGGTCAGGTATTTCAAACACAGGAAACGGTTCTGATACTTTTTTTAAATGTGCGCTATGAACGTTGCACGATTCTGCCCATCAAGAACAACCATTAGAAAATCAGTCGAATTTGAAATGAACATCAGCACCGCCTTAGTTAGCAGTTATGCAGCTACGCACTGATTCTGATTCGTTTACTACAAGCATTAACACTGCTACTGCTGATACTATAGATACTAGTAACAATAATTATACAGGTAATATTTCTGTTGATCCTGTTCCCACTTCTGCTACTGATAATATTACTACAGTACTATTACCACCACCACCACCACTGATACTATTGATACTGCTAGTAATAATAATCCAAGTAATATTACTATTGATTTTACTACTTTAGATGCTGTGTAAGTCACAGTGTTCCACACATAGTGTTTTACCAGTACTACTATTTATAAAACTTCTATTGATACTTTGTGAAGTAATAATAATAATGATGATACTATATATTGATATTAATAATTATTATTCTACTGCTACTTCTGTTATTACTGCTAGTACTAATAATAGTATTACTAATATTATTGATACTACAGTTAATTGTTACTGTTACAATATGTAACAATAGTTTACAATTAATGATATTAAAAACTATTGCTAATACTACTAATGAAAATATTAATATGTAATATTAAAATTGATTATTATTATTATTGTAATTATTCTTGTTATTATTAGTAGTAGTAGTATTATTGTTGTTGTTGTTGTTGTTATTATTTCCATGATCAGGTATGGTAAATGTATAGCTACATATATGGAAAATATAAAAATATGAATAGGTTCAGTGCTGAGCGCTTAATGATCTGTTGAGGTTTTTTTTAAAAGAATTGAATAGTAGTGTTATTGAATTTGTAAGAGCGTAGTAGCGTATTGACGCATGCGCAGTGAGTGAATGAGTGGGCAGGGGGTGCGGATCTGTGTGTGAATGAGAGAGGTGGGGTCAGTGCTCGCTTTCTCTCTCTCTCTACTCTCTCTTCCTCTCTCTCTCTCTCGGTCACGGTGGTGTTTCTATGGTGAAGATGGCGGCGGTGCCGGTGCTGAACGGTCGGAGCGGATCCGGGAGCAGCAGCAGCAGTCCGACCTCTAACCACAACGGCAGCATCTCGGGCGGCAGGCCGATGTTTTCCCCAGAGCTGGACTTTAGATCCGGGAGCAGGATGGACGAACTGAACCGCCTCATCACCGAATTCAGCAAACACGACCAGCGCGAGTATGACGACCAGCGCGCGCTCGAGATCCACACGGCCAAGGACTTCATCTTCTCCATGCTCGGTCAGAAATATAGCACAGTGCTGCAAAGAGAATGTGTGAATGTGTGTGTGTGTGTGTGTGTGTGTGTGTGTGTGTGTGTGCGTGCGTGTGCGTGTGTGTGTGCTACTGATAATAACCGAATCGTGATCAGCTTTAAGTCACAGTATCATTTGTAATTCGTTTCAGTGCACATTTTATGGACTGGAATTCTACGTTTTACCTGTTATCTTTTGTACAGCTTTTCTCTGATCTGCTGTTTCGTTTAAGGTTATTCGTTCTGCTTTGTATCTTATTTGATCTTTTCTTATTTTCACTCTTAAATCGGTTCTGTTCTTAAACGTCATCAGTCGAAGCCCCATTTATGACGCAGATGTGAGATTTAATTTAATTCCTCTTGCTCTTAATCCGATGTTCCAGAGGATCAAAATGATTATTTCCACATGTTGAATCCTCTCTCATTCTCTCCCTCGCTCTCTCGGTTTCGCTCCTGTTCTCTCTCGCTTGTGAATGTAATGAAAATGTCAGGGTTTTAAAGTCAGTGGTTTAGCATCCAGACTAAATTTGGTCTCGTACATAAATCCGAGCTGATTTTTGCATGAATTATTTTAGTAAAGTGGTTGATGTTTACATGCATGCAGCAGAATATCCTAAAGACTTTAGTTTTTCCTAAAATGTGGATGTCAAAAGTATTGGGACACAAACCCACTGTTACACCCACAGCTGGGTGGACCCCATTCCCTAACGCACTCGCTCACCATCACCTGATTACTGATCACGCTCACCTGTTCCTCTACCGGCCTCACACCCTTCCAAAGCAGCCAATGGTGTGGGGTCTCAGGGTGCAAAGGGGGGTTGGAATCAGAGGAGTGACACATGGAGTTTTTTGCTGTTTTCGCCCAGGGGAGAAAGTGAGCCCAATACGTAGAGCCTGAGGAACTTGGTGAGCTCCTGATTAACCCTCTCACACTGTCACCATCAGCCTTACTTCAGGCCATCACCTTCAGTCTGACTGACTGTGTGAGAGGACGGAAATAGCACAAAACTCCCTGCATCACTCCTCGGAAACTTTTGGTCACACACATGTGTATGTATGTGTATGTATGTATATATATATATATATATATATATGTACACACACACATTGCACATATATATATATATATATATGAAGATAATTTAACCCTTGTAAAGATCTACCCCTGCCCTAGAACGAGGGTTTGGGGGTTTGTAAAGTTCTTACACAAATGTTTGAGCATCCTAAATGACAGATGTGGCCAAAAGTATTAGGACACAAACACACCCCTTTGTTTGCCACATTTTAAGCACTGTTAAATATATATATATAGGGACACAAACACACTGTTACACTTGCAGAATGCTGCTGCTCTGCTGCACCCGTGTGTTTGTATGCGTGTGTGTGTTTGTGTGTGTGTGTGTGTCTGTGAGTAATGTAATTGGTAGAGTGTATGAAGTGTTTATGTATCAGCAGGACATTGAGTTCTCTTTGGTGACAGTTATTTCAGTTACAATTTGAATTTTGTCGGTTGAGATTTGAATCTAAACATCACCTCAATGCATTTCTATGGGGGATTTTTCATTTCTAAACTTTTAGGTTTTTTTTTTTTTTTTAACGATTAATGGGATCGACTCCTAAACACACAGCACAGCAGACAGCGTGATTATCTACATAATGGGCTTTGAACCTGCTCTCTACGCTAAACTGTTCAGGATTTAATAATAAGAGAAACGCGTGGAAGAACCAAAATCATAAGGAAAAATAGTAGGGATAGTATGCTTTTCAAGCATTGTACAAAAACACAAATGTTTGATTTAGATATGATATAGGACATTAAAATACACCCCGACCAGCCAATGTAAGGACCTAAAATAACAAGATGAGTTTAACGAGGTCGGATGAGAACATCCGTTGTTGTTTTGTTGGGTTGTTTTGAAAACAGAGCTGTTTGGAGTAACTAATAATGCTCTTGTAATTCATTTAAAATCAGATTATTAATAAACCAATTAGAGCGAGAATCAGGAGCTGCTGACATCTGAGCGTGTGGTTTATATTTCTTTTATTACTTTGGTTTTTAAATACTAACTAATAAGCGCCTCAGCCAAATTGTACCTGAATAGATAATAGATAAATAATATAAACTCTAAAGTCTTACAGGATTTGCTGCGTTATGAGGTGACTGTAAACAAACACTGACGGTGACACCATGTGACATCCTAATAAAAAGCCACGCTGCTTAACAGGGAAAAGGGAGCGGCCCTGTGTCGGCAGGGGGCCCAGGGGAATTTTAAAAGCCTGGGGTGGGGTCCCTCAATGTATTAAGCTGTCACAGGGCTCGGAATTTGCACCAGTGCCACCATTAGCAGAGACACAACGAGGTGTGGGGTTTACAAAGAAGATGATTTAACACTACCACTGGCCTAGAACAGGTGAAAAGGGGGTTTGTAAAGCTCTTACACAAATGTTTGTCCATCCCCAATGACAGATGTGGCCAAAAGTATGAGGACAAAGCCATATGTAAAAAAACAGTATTAGGACACAAACCCACATGTGGCCAAAAGTATTGGAACAGGTCATGTTCTCTTTGTTTGCCACATTTTAAGCACTGTTGCAGTTCCTTCAAGAATCGTAGATCTACATATTATTAATTTTATTATAATATTTTTATAATATAATATTACTATATTTTAGTAACATCCTAATCCCCTGCACGTTTACCGCTGCAGCTATTTGCAGTCTAAACTCAGTAGTCCTGTGGAGCTCCTTGGCGCCTCGAACCATGTAACAGCACGGTGCCATCTGTGGGAACTTCATGCCCACCCATGCTCAGTGATCTACGGCCCCGCGGCTTCCTCACACAGATGGACCTTATTCTCCCAGCCTCCTCTATTCAGCACGGTTTTGATTGGATGAGGGCGTGTCCAAATCGAAAAAAGGACAAAAGCAGACTGACACCGGGGGTCGTGTTTATGGGTTTGTTTCGGGGCAGTGAAAGGACCGGCGCTGGGGTGCAGAGCGAGTCTCAATGATCCAAAAGAATAGATTTGTGGGAAAGCAGAGCTTCCTGTGTGTGAGCACTAAAGAGTGAAGTGTAGCAGCTTATTAAAGGAAACGTCCTGAGAATCACTGATCAATCACAGTATCACTGATGATAAGCCGTTAAAAATCTGATGATCTTACACAAACAGAAGCACTTAAAGTTTAGAATGATCCCGATATGAGAAATGTCTTGCAATCTGTAATATGTGGTGCAAAAGTCTTAGGCCACCATTAGATTAGAAATACTGTTGTTTTAGCAATGTTATAATGACCCTATATAATGATTCCTCTTTATTAAGATAAAAACGTACTGGAAATAGGTAAAACCTGCATTAATCTAAAACCAAAAGGCTCAGTATTTAGGGTGACTTCTGTCGGCACTGAGGACATCTTGAACTATTTTGAGACTCAAAAAATATTCTTCTGCTGTACTATACCAGGCTTCTTTCAGCACGTCCCCGTTCTTCTACAGATTTAGGATCTTTTGTTTCCCTCTTTTCTCTCTCAGCATTTCTAAAAGAGCAAATCGAATCGAATTGCAGCTAATACTCTTGTGCATGACTACAATATGACACAATATAGATTTATTTTATCCCAGGTTACAGCTTGAGGCTGCACACAACCAAGAGGGAATGCGTCCAATTATAGAAACACAAAATTTCCAGAACAGATCACCCTTTAAACCCTTTAACAGTAACTTTAACACATAGTTAATAGTTCAATTTTCATGAAAATAAATGTAAAAATATGTAAAGAAAACATCAAAGTATGAGGTAAATAATATTTATGGTGGAATGATTTATTTGATTTGACCAGCTGTTTATGGGCACAACATTTGAAGTTGAATTTTTAGATTTACTTCCTTGTTATAGGATCGTGCAAAATAAACATATTTATCAATTAATACCATAAATATCCACCAGTTATCTTTAAAATAAGGTAAAATAAGTACAAAGTCAGCGTACCTATGTTTTATGTTTTCAATATTGATATTTTAAAGTATAGCCACTCATAAAATCACAAGATGTAGGTAATGTTATGTATAGTATTATATATAGTATTAATATAGTATTAAGGGATAAGGGCTTCACGATTTGATTTGATTCGATTCACAATTATCGATATTACATTCAATAAAAGACGTTCCTTTAATATTAATGCAGTGTAAATAATGCAGTTCGATTCACATTTTCTTGTATTGGCTTTTAAGCAAAAAAATGTATTCCCTTTTAATTCAAAGAAATGACTAGAAAAGGAGGTTTAAAATTCTAAACAAAAAGGTTTTATTGTAACTCCAGTCTAAATAACCAAGTGAAAATGGCCTTTTTGTAAACAAAAATGACGTGTACTTGTATAAGCATGCAAGCAAAAACAATCTTTAATCCCCTGAAGTTAAAGGAAATTAGAAGTCTCATTCAATATGACCTATGATTGCACCAACTGGTGTTCAAAAAAATGCAAATCCTTTAAAGGCATAAAAGCAGAAAGCATAATCTGACACGGCAATGCATGTAGTAACATTTTTTGCATTGTTGTAACCCTAATAAAGGAAGAGCAACACCGTTTGTTTTAAAATGAAGTTTTTAGTAAAAAGCTATGATTCTGTGCACTGTGGCACATCTGGTGAAGTCGGGATGCAAAATGCAGAAAACTATATTATAGGGCAAAACCAAAGCAAATGGAAGAGCACAGAAAGGTAGAGCTCAGGAAAGCAGCATTGTTTTAGCTTTGTGGTCTAGTAATGGGCGTTTTCCTAAAGGTATATGGGCATGGATTGGTTTTCTGATAGCAAGGATCTCACTGTTACACTCAGTCTTTTTCACTCACTGTACAGGTAAACCTTTTATCCTTCCCCATGGAAACCCTAATAGAGTGAGGATTGATAGTGCACTTGGCAAGACCGGGGATGCAGTGCCACTCACGATCTAAAGAGTGCACTCTCAGTCCTTTTCTACAGCCTCAAATCAGAAAAAGATAGGATGTTTGTGCTTTTTCTGGCCAACTATTCTGCATTTTAGTTGAGACTTTGTAAGATCCCTGTTCCTTTAAAGCTGTTTTTATTGCAGAGTCATTTAGAGTTTCAGGTGTTACTTTGTTCTGTTTTTCCTGCAAACACGTCTTAAGACGTGGAACAGTCCGGGTTCGTCATTGTATTTTAGGTTTTTAAATTCTCCAATCATTCTCTATTAGGTTCAGGTCAGGACTGCAGAGGGTCCATTCCAGTACCTGTACCCTCTTCCTCCACAGCCATGACTGTATAATGAGTGCAGCATGTGGTTCTGTTTTTGATTTGTGTTGTTATAAAATGCATGGACGCCCCTGGGAAAGATGTTGTCGGAGGCAAAGATGTGGCCGGAGCCGACCCCATACCATGGTATAGCCTGGCTTTTGGACTTGTTCCTCATGTCAGGATGATCCTTTTTCATGTTTGGTCCATTAAAGGTCTGTAATACTGATTGGTCTGAGCCCAGTACCCGTTTCCATGGTGATGCTTCATCCTAGATGCGTTAAAACCCAGAGAATATGTAACAGAAACTGGAGGCTGGAGTACCAACCCGCCGTCTTGATTGAACTGATGCTAAAACAGGATGAACTAATGGCTTGAAAAGAAGCCATGTCTTAACAAAGTGGTAAATCTTGTTATTGCCCACGTGCTCCTAATATAACAACTTACTTCTCAGGTCTTGGTGTTAGCAAAACTGTCTGGAAGCAAAAGCAGGAGAGGGAAGAGTAGATGCGGAGTCTTGTAACGGAATACGAGGACTGTTAATGGACTGCACCACGGGCAGTCAGCTCCAAGGACTTTATTATTTGAGCGCATCCTAATAGTTTAGTCCTTTTTGAAGATGTTCTGGCTTGGAAATCAGATTCAACTCCACACGTGATGTCAAAAGTCCAAATCGTTTGCTGATTTGCTTTGTCTGGGGGTTTATTTACACTCCTTTATAGGTGCAGAATGGGCACGCTGAAACCTAAACCAAAATTGTGAAAACTTTAGCTGAACATGAACTATTTATCTCTCTGTCTAACATTCAAAAGGGATTAATAACCAGGTTTAATACCACACCGTGCAAAATACGAGCCGAAACCTGAATTTACCAGCAACGGATTAGGTGTAGATCCTAATATGTCACCAGCCAATGTTGGAATCGGCCCCCAACGAGTGTTTACGAACACTTTTATCACTTTCACCCCGCTTATTGTATTCAGGTACCAACGCCGTGACGGTCGGGCTACACTTCTGCCCCTAGTGGTGATCAGGTGAACTACAAAAACATTGGAAAAGCTTGTTTATCTCCTGACCTTCAGTCGCTTGGTTCACTTCAGCTTCGATTGGAAGCAGGTTAAGCAGCTTTTCTTTTTTCTTTTTTAGCTTGTGAATGAATGTGTCAGTTCGTTTATGGTATTATAATCGTGTTAGGGCTCTATGAGAACTGATACATGCCATTTTCCCTGCAGATTACTGCATAGGACTTCAGGTTCCCTTATATAATCGATCCTTTTCCCATCACCGGTGTTCTCTTTCATGTCCTTGTATTGATTCGATGGAAACTGAAGCCAGAGAGCAGGAGTTTGCAGGGTGGGGGTAAAAATCTACAGTAAAGGGGAGGGTTCATGTATAGAAGGGTATGAGGATTTAATTTGGTTTTTGATTCTCTCATGCCTTTTTGGGGGTAATTTCGCCACGTTGCTCAGTTTTTTTGTTCACAAACGGACGAGACGAACTTCTATTAAGCGATGAAGATCCTTTTGCTGCCCACAACCATGTCTGTACGTTAAGCAGTTTGGCCTGAAATGTGGAACAATAAGAACATTCCTCATATGCATTTCTGTGGGCGATTTTTAATTTAGACATCATGCGGCGCAGGTTGAAAAGAAACAGGGCTTCATGTGTCACTCAGAATGTTTTCTAATGCCTGCTAGAGGAAACTCCTTAGTAAGTTTGAATCGCATTAATTCTCTCTTTCTATGCACAGGCATGGTGCAGAAACTCGACCAGAAGTTGCCAGTCGCCAACGAATACCTGCTCTTGTCGGGCGGGGTTCGGGATGGCGTTATTGACATGGATCTGGACGAGTTGGGAGTATATAACAGAGGGTCGGACTACGATATGGCCTTTACGTTGCTGGTCCCTGCCTTGAAGCTACATGACCGCAACCAGCCCGTCACTTTGGACATGCGCCAGTCTGCACTGGGCCACTCTTGGCTTAGCCTGCGCTTGTTCGACGAAGGTACCATCACGCGCTGGCGGGACTGCTGTACCGTGGCGGACCACATCAACGGGACCACTAACTACTTCTTCTCGCCCACTCTGGTGGCTGACTGGTTCCAGGAAGCGGTGGCGCTTGTTCTGGCCGAGGTTCAGCGCAAGCCACAGCGGGGAATGCCCAGGGTGGAACGGGTGGAGCGCCATGGCACACTTCTCTCCATGACCCTGGGGGTGGGCAGCAGTCGGATGCTGTACGATATCGTTCCGGTGGTCTCGTTTAAAGGCTGGCCTGCGGTCGCCCAGAGCTGGCTGATGGAGAACCATTTCTGGGACGGGAAGATCACAGAGGAGGAGGTGATCAGCGGGTTCTACCTGTTACCCGCTTGCTCCGTGTCGGGCAGAAGGGAGAATGAGTGGCGCCTATCTTTTGCCCGGAGCGAGGTTCAGCTAAAGAAGTGCATTTCACCTGGCCTCATGCAGGCGTACCAAGCTTGCAAGGCCATTATCGTCAAGTTGTTTGCACAGCCTGCGGCCGTCGGCCCCTACCACTTGCGCAGCATCATGCTCTGGGCTTGCGATCGCCTTCCAGCAGGCTATCTCTCGCAGGAGGACTTTGCAGCTCACTTCTTGCTTGGTCTCATCGATGACTTGCAGCACTGCCTAGTCAACAAGAGCTGTCCAAACTACTTCATCCCACAGTGCAACATGTTGGAGCATCTGTGCGACGAGACGGCACTGTTCCACGCCCGGAAACTCGCCCTGGTGCGATCCGACCCGGCCGAACACCTTCGTGCCACCATCGACAAGGTCAAGACCGCCAACCGTTTGACGCAGGAGCTCCAGAGGCGCGGGAGCTCCTCCGGTCTGCCGTCGCCGCAAAACGAGGCTTCTTCGGCCGACCATCAACAACCAGACGACCGGCTAGCCAAGAAACTCCAACAGCTGGTTACGGAGAACCCAGGAAAGTCCATCTCGGTGTTCATCAACCCCGACGACGTGTCGAGGCCACATTTCCGCATTGATGACAAGTTCTTCTAAGAACTCTGGACCCCTGCCCTAAACGCCCACCACAACGGAGCCAATGGAAGTATGTCGCACTGGAAATGTACACCCTACGCCTGCGCTGGGGTTCAGCTTTTGTGGAATGTCCTGTGGAGTGGAACTGGGTTGAAGACTTCTGGTGATAGATCAGGTTTAATCTAAATGTTTTTCTAAATGTACTCGAAAGTTGCCACTTTTAGGCGACTAATCGCTGGAAATCTGGTACACCCTGAAGAAACCTGAGGAGTAAGCGGGATCAGATGGTTTTCTTGATTTAAGTCGATGTGATCCAGGGGTTTAAGGGTTCGTCCAGTTAGTTTCTTTTCAAACAGATTAATTCCCGCTTTCTTTCAGGCATTGTAAGTCAGATATAATCCTTTCGAGCAGGCTCAAATTCATACTTTAAGTGCAATTACTGACGAGCAACCAAATCCGGTTTCTGATATAAAATTGCAAATCAAGGCTGCTACCAGGATTTTTAAAATTTACAGTGCTATTATACAGTGCTGAAAAAAAGATTTTTCTTTTTTTTCATTATGATATTCCCTAATTTTTGTGTGCAGTATAATATTTGTTCCTTCATAAAGCTGCATATCATTTTATCATTTTCCACAAGAAGGGCTGAACCAGTGTGGTATCCAACTCTTCATATTCAGATTATATCCGATGGAGGAAAACGATCAGCTCTCGTGCTCTGTATATTGATGTAATTACAGGTACCAGTCGGTTAAACCTATTTAAACGGATTATGTTCTGTATCACAGGTCATTACCGTAATCACATAAAAGCTTAGAAGGTGATTTATTTTCAACACTAATATTAACTAGATCTGCATTTCTTGAAGGATTATTTTATGTAGAGAGCCGGTTCAAATCCACTGTGTGTTTAGAAGTCGATCCCAGCTATTGTTTTTAATAGATTCAAGTTTTTTAAATAAAACAAGTTTCCCCTAGAAATAAACTGACTGAATATTTAGATTCAAATTATAACCGAAATAACTGTCATACACACACACACACACACACACACACCACATGCACACAACACATAACCACAACACACACCACACAGACACACAACATAACCACAACACACACCACATACATACAACACACACACACCACATACACACCACATACACACAACACATAACCACAACACACAACACATAACCACAACACACACACCACATACACACAACACACACCACATACATACAACAGACACCACATACACACTCACCACATAACCACATCACACACACACCACATACATACAACACACACACACACACCACATAACCACAACACACACCACATAACCACAACACATACCACATACACACAACACATGCCACATAAACACAACACATGCCACATAAACACAACACACGCCACATACACACAACATACACCACATACACACCGCACACACCACATACACACAAAACACACCACATACACACAACAAACACCACATACATACAAAACACACCATATACACACAATACACATGACATACATACAACACACGCCACATACACACAATACGCACCACATACATACAACACACACCACATACACACAACACACACCACATACACACTACATACACCACATACACACAACACACGCCACATACATACAATACACACCACATACACACACCACACACCACATACACACGACACACACCACATACACACAATACACACCACATAGATACAACACACACCACATACACACAACACACACCACATACACACTCACCACATAAACACTACATACACCACATACACACAACACACGCCACATACATACAATACACACCACATACACACTACACACACCACATACACACACCACACACCACATACACACGACACACACCACATACACACGACACACACCACATACACACAACACACACCACATACTTCTATTTCTGTTTTGTAAGACTTTGGCTTTTAAAGTGAACCCACTTTTAATGGCACATACCTGTGATTAATAATGTACCGTCCTGTAACTTTAGAATATTTCTCTGAATGTTGGCATAAGAACATTTTGACACAACTATCATGTTTTATTATATATAGGTTATTATAGGTAATTAAATGGGACCAAACCTTCTGCCAAAATACAACAATCAATGAAAATCCATTCTAGCCTAGAGCCACATTTCTATCACATTCAAGATATCTTAAATGATCACACATTTGCCTTAATAGACTGATTCCACCAATCATACATATAACATGACATAGCGTTAAACCCACCTCCAGGTGATGCCAGGTACCTAAACATTGTTGCAGACCAAGTGCTCCCCTTTGTGTTAATACTATTCTCCAATGCCAGTGCATTGCCTAAGTCCTAAGTGCATGGCCTGCTGCTAACGTCTTGGTGCCAGACGCCACAGGGTACCTTCCGAGGTCTTGTGGTGGTCTTGATGGGTCAGCAGGGGGCACCAGATGGACCTAAACCATATAAGACAGCTGGTTTTAATGATATAGCTGATTGGTGTGTGGACAAGTTATATTACTTTATTGCTCTGGTTCTTGATCACGGCTAATCTTTTGATCTATCTCTGCAATGTACAGTGCAATTGTGTTGTCTGTTTAACAGTGTTCCATACGGTATCAGAAAGTACCTACGGGCTACCTCCTGTAAGCTTAGCATTGTGGCTACAGCACAGGCTCCAAACGTGATGAATGAATTTTGGTGGCAACCAGAAATCCTATACATTTCACATGATTTAAACTGTTCTTTCAGTACCAAGCTGTGTCATATCCTCCGTCGTTTTCTCCACTTTATTATTTATTATTAATCTGCTTTTATGTATCACTCTAATAAACGAATGTGCAGCACAGCCCAGGATCAGGCATCGTTTAGTTCGGTGTGTGACAGTGTTGCTGTAGAACGATAATAAAGTTGCTTAACGAGGCAAATCCTAAAAGCTGGCGCTTTGTATTTTTTTTCGCCATACACACAAACACCTATTCAGGGGAGATCTGGATACGCACGCTCACCTAGTCAGCATCTTTTCTGATATAGCACCGCTGATCCTTTGTGAACATTTTATTAAACCCCAACAAACGCTTTTTTTTCATCAACGTTGCATTTATAGCAGGATTTAAACAATGGACCTTCTGGTACATAAAATGGTCCAAAGAAGATCTGTATTCCTGATTGGTCTGAGCACAATCCCCATTTTCATCCTAAATGCCCCCGAGCCCAGAGAAGTGGGCGGAGCTTCTGGACATGGTTAACATGAGGCTTCTTTTTTATACAGTAAAGTTTTAAGTGGTATTTATGAATGTAACTCTGTATTGTAGAACCTGATAAAGGTTTGATAAAATAATCCCTTATCCATGTGCTTCTATCAGATATTGATGAATGACGGTTCTTGATGCATTGCCGTCTGAGGGAGTGGAGAGAGATCACCCCTCTTCAGTTTAGGCTCGTTAGGACTGAAATTCCTCTTGATTTTGAATCGTTTAATGATATTGTGCTCTGTAGAGAAAGAAATATCCAAATCAGTTCCAATCCTTCTTTGAGGAACGTTGTTTATAAACATTTGGAACTGGAGTTTCTTTGATAATATTTACTCCTTAAAGATTGTAATCACCTGTTTGAAACGGCTTCATTATTTTTTTTGCCTCAGTACCAGCCCTAAATTGTCCCGTTCCAACTTTTCTTGAATGTTAATAAAATTAATAAAATTAAGTATTGATTAGAAAAAAAAAACATGAAACATTACCCCCTGGTTGGAGTCGTGGCAGTGCCATCCAGCCTGGCAGGATCGGCGTATCGGTGGTGGTAGAACAGTTGACCTGGAGAGCCAGGGTTCAAATCCCACCTCTGTCAAGCGACCACTGTTAGGTCCTTGTGCCTGTTTGACCTACGGGTTTCCTGTATATGTCTCCTGACTCATCCAAAGATGTAGATTAGGTTATTTGGTGTCTCTAAAGTGTCTCAGTAAACCCAGGCATACCAGAAACGTTTCCTAACACACAGACACTCATGCAAAGAAATACAATAAAAGGTGATATCCAGCTGCACCATCGATCAGCGTCAGGAATAGCAAGGACAGCAGGATGCAGTGTCGCTGCAATAACAGCTTACGTTACACAACCGGGGGGTAAAAAAAGAAACTAGACGCCCAAGCTGAAATTAGCCGTCCAAGGCCGTTCTGAATGTAAAGGGACACCCAGGACTGTTGTGAAGCAAACTCAGTGGCAGCAAGAGCGTCGGCTCTGTGAGTTTGTACGGTTTAAAGAGAGAAAAGTAACAAGAATTCACAGGGCCAGTGAATATAATGTATATAAAAATATGTAATTTAACCCCCATCTGGTTACAGTCCGAATCCTCTGGTATTAGACGTCATCCCTAAAAGTTAATTTCTTAAACTAAGGCAACACTTTACACTGTGTGGAATTGCAGCACAATACGACTCCCAAATCTCACCTTGCCAGAGGCGGGTTATGAACCAGAGGAGCATATGTATGCTTTTAAGGATTTACAGAGTTCATAAAAGTTCATAAAATAAGCCTTTCCTAGCTAAAACTCTATGGCGGCGTCCGAAATCGCATACTTTGACAGTACGCACTAGATTCGATTCAGTATGCACCGCTCGACCATTAAAGCAGTATGGTCTTTAAGTAGGCGAGTATGCAGTGTACGCAGAACCTCGGACGCACTACGCCCACCATCTTACCAATGTCATGTGATGCATGACATCACACCATCAACAAAAAATCACCTCCATTCATTTCATTAAAAGCCCAATTCTCCAACATTTAGAATTATTTGAAAATATTGTTCTATTAAAAAATATTTTCAATTTAAAAATATTTTTGTTATATTTCATACTTCATCAGCATTGAACGTCTTCACTGCTCTAGTTGAATCATGGGGTAGGATAGTGTGCTTTGGTTGCATACTTAAAAATGGCTGCCAAATGAGGACGTCATCAGGGGACCCTTCGCGTACTGTTTCAAGCATACTTCGTATTCGGACACTACATGCTCTCGCCTACTGCTTTCACGTACTGTATAGTATGGCAGTATGCGATTTCGGATGTAGCCTATGACTTAGGAGCTGATTATTATTTGACTGCTTGTTAATAAATTTTCTTTATGGTTTACTGATGTTACACAGCACACAAAACTAATAAATTAAACCATGTAGATAGTGACATCTGCTGGCCAGATTTGTGGAACTACCTCTGGAAAATGTAAAAAACCTAAACAAATCAAGCATTATAAAGGATGGTCATTTTTATCCATAAATGCTACAGATTACCATGTACCTCCTTACAAAGCAATAGCTTACACGGATAAGGGATTACTTGATCAACCCTTTATCAAACTCAACAATACAGAGTTAAATTCACCAATACCACTAAAAACTTTACTGTACAAAAAAGAAGCCTCATGTTAACCGTGTCCAGAAGCTCCACCCACTTCTCTGGGTTGGTTGGTTAATTTAATTTAAATGCCAGACTGTTCCTTTAACTCATGGGTCTGTGTACGAGTTGCTTACACAGGCACGAGCGTGAATCCCCATGGCGCTGGGTTTAGTCTCTTATCCCCACCTTCCAGACGTCACAAACAGCGAGAAGCATCCAGGCTGCAGCATCACGAAATCGGAAAGCGGAGAGGAAACTTCAGGCTGCACCACAGAGATCTCCCTCCCTCTCTCTTTCTCTCTTTCCCCCTCCCTCATAGGGAAGAATAAAAACTCTGCCCGTCTTGCTTGTGCATCTATAGCGCTTCATCCTCCTGCTCTGAGAGGCCACGCTTCGAGTCTGATCTCCAAAAAACAAGACGCCACATGGACAAAGGAGCCGGTAAGAAACGCATTTAAGGTCTTATTATTATGCTTTCTCTGAATGCTGGGAGAGTTTGGACTGGGTGGGATGGGACTTTTTGGGAGAGATGTAGATGTATATGTGGATGTAGGTATAGATGTGGACTGCAGCTTTGAGGTCCGGGCGCTCATTGCTGCAGCGGCAGAGTGGAAACGCCCGGACCATGTGGCTTACGGACATCTAGAACTTATCTGCATTTGAGCTCTGCAGGCTGGGACATGCACAGCATCTGCTCGTCCTACTCATGAACTTTCTTAAATGCTCTCTAAGCAGATGAGTCTGAGGTTGTTTTGTTTTTGTGTGTGTGTGTTTGTGTATGTGTGTGTGTGCGCGCGTTTGGCATGGGAACTGTTCCAGCTTTAGGCAGGTGCTTTGTTAGAAAAGTGCTTGCTGTCCACTTTTCATGGCGAGAGCGTCCTCTGTCCTCGGCTGGGATGCAAACATAAGCAGCTTTTGTTACGCTGGCGAGCATCCTTCAGAAATCTGCACCCTTAATGTGCTCTGATTAACTTAATCACAATTAGATTGATGCAAACAATCCAACAATTGAACTTTGTCCGTTATTTTATGTAATATACAAGATAACATTGAAGTTCAGCATTACCACACATGCACAATCCAATTCAGTGGGGTCTAACCGGCAGCATAGGGTGCGAGGTTGGGAACCGACCCTAGATGGGGCAACGGTCCATCCCAGGGCACTTGCAAATACAAGCATACACACTCACACTTGGTCATGGAGACTCCAGTTGAGTCAGTGCCTTTGGAATAAGTAAGGGAATTAGACCCTGAGGGAGAACATGCAAACTCGACACAGGCAGACTCAAACCCTCTCATGTTATGGGTGAGTTTGTGTACTGCATTTCCATATTTGATTTAGTTTAAATGCACACAGACACGGAGGGGACATGCAAACCCCACCCAGAGCCTACTCCCAGCACTCCCAGTACTTATGCTTTAGGTCTCACTTGGAGTAAAAACCTTTGGAATTACTTTTAACAGTCTAAAGATTAAGGATAAATGTCAGAGGCTTGGGGTTTAGGGATTAGGGTTAAATATTAAGAGTTAGAATTATGGGTTTGGATTTCAGGGCTGGGGTTTAGGGTTAGAGGTTTGATTTAGAATTGGTGTTTAGGACTATAATTAGGGGCTGGTGGTTAGAGTTAGGGTTTTGGGATTTAGGGTTAGCTTTATCACTATCCAGTCCCAAATAAGAAAAAGATGGAACGGTATGGAAAATGCATATAAGTGTTCCTTATATTTGCTTAGATTTTTATTTCATTGTAGATGGTAAGAACCTGAGATATTTCACTTTCTGGTCAATTTAATTTAATTTGTTAATAAACATCTATATGTGCATTTCAGGCCTGCAACACAATTTTACTAGGAAATTTAGGGCTCGTAATGAGATAAAAAAAGGTCAGAGGAACTCAGATAAACAGAGTTAACAGAGTTAATCACCAAAAACACTGTTTATAAACAATGTTCCTCAAAGAAAGATTGAAAGGTATTCTCCATCTATAGAGCATAATATCATTAAACAATTCAGAATCTGGAGGAATTTCAGTTCTGAAAATGAAGAGGTGTGATCTCTCTCCGCTCCCTCAGACAGCACTGAACGAAGAACTGTCATTTATCAATATCTGATAGAAGCACATGGATAAGGGATTACTTTATCAAACCTTTATCAAGCTCTACAATACAGAGTTACATTCACAGATACCACTTAAAACTTTACTGAACAAAAAGAAGCCTCGTTTTAACAATGTCCAGAAGCTCCGCCCACTTCTCTGGGCTAGGAGGCATCTAGGATAGACTGTCACCATGGAAACGGGAAAACAAGGACCACTCCCTATAGTGTTCCACTTCTTAAGCCGTGTTTGGAGGAAGAATGGAAGAAAATAACACCTGAAACATAAAATCACTTGGTATCGTCTGTGTTAAAACGTCTTTTAAATGTTGGGAAAAGGAACTGCGATTTTACAAAGTAGTGAAAGCTTAACCATAACAACCTTTTTGGAATGTGTTGCAGGTCTGGAATGCGGGAATGGATGTTTATTAATTAATGATTAGTTAGAACTCTAAAACAACCTTTTGTTTGTTTCTTTAAGGGAAATGTTATATATAGAGAGTCTTCCTAGCCTACGAACTAGTCTACCTTTTGGGACAAAAGGTAAATCCAAGCTCTTTAAGTGTATGCACTTTAGAACTGGTCGGAAGTGGCTTAAACAAGACATGTTTACCTTCTGAACAGTAACTGGGAGACTTTCTGTAACTGAACTCTGCATATTGTATTCACTGCGACGGAAAGCCATCTCTTGTTTATTTCTAGTTTCGCTCTCGAGGTTGAATACTTGGTATGTAGCGCCCTCTGTTGCTGCACCAAGTGAAGGCATTGTTACTGTGCAGTGCAAACGCTGCTCATTTCACAGTGATTCATGACGAGAGTAATGTGTAATAGTGCACGAGGAACCCAGGGTAACCTCTAAGCACCTAAAGGTCCATGTTTCATCAGCTAAGCAATAACAACTGCAGTTTGCAGGGACCGTATTCATGAAACCATTCATTAAACCATGAACAGTTTTAAGAAAGAAAAAAAAATACTTTGGAAAAGACTTATGGAAAAATTGTTATTCTTCATATAACCTTACATTTATATTTAAAAACACATAATATATAATAAATTACTATTATTTTTTTCTTTTGTTCTACAATTTTTTAGACATTTTAAATGAGTTTCATATCGTATTTTTAATTTACATTTAAAAATAAGAATCATGATGTATTTGTTTACATTTTAAGTGAATATCAAGCCATATTTTTTCTATTTTAACATTTAATAATAAGTATCATATGTTTAGACTTTTTTCATTTTAAAATAAGTGATAAATAAACATTTTTTATGGATGGATGAAACTAAAACAGAACTTTGTGGATTAAATGAGAAGTGTTGAATTAAATGAGAAAAATGCCTATAAGTCACTTATTTCACTGTTACTTTGTTATTGTACTGTACTATAGCTGTACACGTTAGCGTTTTTATTAATCAGAAAATCAAGATTCATTCATGCCCCTGAGATACGGAATTAAATATAAGAGATATATTTATAAATAAAATTAGAATATTATATAGTAGTGTAATTTACAGAACAGGTGTAAAAAAAATGGACTAAAATGCAGTGAGAGCTTCTCTCACTGCATATAATAACTCTAGTTTGGGTTAAATATCAGAATTGACTGCAGTGGTGAATATTACCACGTCTAGTTATGGGAGCTTTAGCAGCTTTAAATTACAATAAAACAGACGTATTTTGTATATGTTGTATATTTCATATATTTGTAAAATGTTTAGTTAAAGATGATGAGGTCATTTGTATAATTTAGTAATTTTGTAATTGTTACATTTAGTTAAGCCATGATGTCACCTTGGTATTATAGATCTGCAGCTCTTGCCCTCAATTAAAAGAATTTAGAAAGAAATACTCTTTACTTTTTTAGTAAAACATAAATACAATTCATTATAAATTAATAACTAATTAAACTTTAACTTTCTAATTAAAATGAGATGTTTCACAATTAAATATCCCATACGGAAATATCCCCTAATTTCTTTCTACTTTTACTTGCGTACTTTGACAGAAGTAACGAACAGCCATGATCGTTATTATTACTTTTTTTTTTTTTAAATAGTGCTGTAATTTTTGTTAAATCCATGCCTACCGGGTGACTGGAAGGTGGGCACACTGCTTTGCCTCCCCTGACTGGCAGGACTGTCCATGAAGTGAAGGCAGAGCAGGTGCAGAAGTGGTTGTTCTTGGTAACGCACACATGCTGCGGATGCGCTGCTGAAGGACGCTGAACTATTCCTTTAATGCATAGCGCTATATTGGGCACGAGCCCGACTTTTGTGCTTTGTCTTTAAGTGTGACGTAACGCCCACGTATCACTCGCTCGCGCTCCGTTACCGACACGAGACAAATGCAAAAGTCTCCCGTGTTTGGCACATGCACCGGCCGCTCTGCGTCTCGGCCTTGGAGCTGCTGATTTCGCTAGAGGACGAATGAGGGAAGGATGGGGACCGGCAGGCGCGCGCTACCGACTCGTCTTGTCAGGATTTGAACCCTGGACCGTTAAGGCGAAGGGCGACTGACCCGCACTGGGGGCAGGAAGGAGGACAGAGAGAGGGGAAATCCAGATGCACTCGGTCAGAATGTGTCGGTCGGGGACGTTTTTCCTGCTGTTTACGCACTGAAAGCCTGCAAACGGCTCCGCGTGCGTACGATTTTTTTTGTTGTTTGGCTTTGTTCCGCGTGGCTCACAAGAGATAAAACGGGACCGCACAAGCTCGAGTCAAATGAGGATTCTGGGGCGATTCCTGAAGAAAGGAGCGCATATGCTGCAGTGTCTCTGCGGAGAGCGATCGGAGGCGACTACGACCACCAGCAGCGGTGAGACGCCACGCATCCACATCCACACATCCGCAGCACACACAGCACCTCAAAACTGCCTCCGATAGCGCTAGAAAATTGGATTTATAGGCTACTTAAAGAGATAAAGCTTCTGTACGAGTTAATTTGGCTTTAATTAAGCTTGGAACTAAGTAAGGGTTTGTATGCACTCAAGGCTCCTCCCAGGTTCTGGATGGTGACCAGTTTTAGCTTCAACAGTTTCTTTGTGAGCAAAGGTTATTTGCTGGTCCTCAATTGCTTTCTAAAGAGGTCCTGCTTATACGTTCAGAAGCTGCACTTCAACTCGTACCGTGTTCACGCATCAGGAATGGGTTGAAGGACTTACAAAGAGTTTACAATGTTGCCCTGGCCTCCAAATCAACCACCCCCGATCTCAAATGCAAATGGCTGTAGGATGTGCTGGACAAACAATCTCACCTCACAACTTGGTGCCAAGGTTAGGGTTTTCACTTAAACTAATCTGTGCATATGTAAAGGTTCTCTGCGACCTCAGTTTTTACAGGATCCACTTGGTTTCTGCTTGAAGGTATCTCTGAAAGACTTGATGGTCCTTTGCTGCTCCTAAACTTTCTTCATGACCTCGTGAGGCTTCATAAAGACGTTCTGTTTGAAGCTAGAGGGGTTCCATTCCATCAGTAAGGGATGTTGTACTCATGGTTCCTCCATAGTTCTGGAAGGTGACCAGTTTAAGTTTCAATAGTGTTTTTTTTTGGAAGGAAAGGACAAAGGTCTTTGCTGCTCCAAAAGGATTTCCATGAGCTTAAATGGCTTTCTGCGTAGAGGTTTACATGATGATGTTTACACTGATCGACCCTAACGCTCGACCCACAAAATCAGATTGACAGGGTGATGCTCTGAGCAATGTTCTGCCTGGCAATTTTGGCTCTTCATGTGTGGATTACTCTGGACCTATTTAAACATCGTTGCAGAACCCTTCATGGCAGTGATACCTCACTGGTGGAGCCCACTGTCAGCAGCAAGAATTATTGAGAGATGATTATGGCCTCCACATTACCCAGATCTCAATCTCAAAATTGTGTGGGAGCTACTCTCCAGCTTTAAGGGTTCTTCTGGGATGTTCGTCTTAACAGGTTAATGTTTCTACCAGTAGATTCATCAAAATACACACAGCGATCCTAATTGAAACTAAGATCATCATAGCGTCCAACTTTAACATGTACTTAGTTATAAAATTGCTCAGCTGTTAATAAGTTCTTCTGACCTTAATGATTTTGTAGGCTTCACTCAGCAGCTGCTCTCCTGCAATAATGATTTTAGAATGTTTAGATTAACCTCCAGGTTTATACTGATGATCTGAAAGATATACACAATTCTTTAAACATCTTGGCTAATATATAAAACATTTCTCATCAGTTTCGTGTGGCCTAATTGCTAAAGATCTGGACTATGGACCAAAGGGTTGAGCATTCACGTCCCAGCACTGCTGGGCTCTTGAGCATGATCCTTTGCCCACACATGCTTGGAATGTATCTTGTAAAATTAAACTTATTTTAAAGCAAAAGTTACTACTCCATCCAATGTGGCTTTTTAAGCGTCGGACACAGAGCCTGGCAGTTACATTATTCGAACAGCAGAGGGTGCAATCATTGGTCACACTCCCAGTGGGTATCTTCTGTTCTTAGTGAGCTTGTTTGCTTAATTAACTATTTAAATTTGGTGGACAATAGAACAAGATCCCCTTTGGAAAACCATTTCTGAACCTTTATGCCATTCAGAGCGTTCTTCAGTGAGGCTAGAACAGTACGCTCCCCAAAAAACACTCTTATTTCCCAGTGATACTTATTTCACTTATTCACTCTGAGAATCAAGGGTCCAAAGTTTTGTGTTTAGAAGCCATGCTGATCCAAAATCCTGACTTCTTTCCTCGTACTGAGACACCAGCAGACACGCGTACCTCATCTGAACTCTGCTTTAGAGCGACGTTTAGAGGAAAGAACGGTGATTTGTTCTGATCTGGTCTGTTCTTCATCTTTCCATTGACTCACCAAGCGTCTTCTGGCCTGGCCCGTTCACTCAGACCTGCTCCCCCCACCCCGGCCCTCTCGTTCTTCCACCTCCTGCACGTCAAGGACATTTCCTTATTATCGCCGGGAACAAAGGATGCAAGTAGGGAGCGTGTCGTAAAATCTGTTGGCAGATACAGCCTGCAGGGCCGTCGCAGCCAGACTGCGTCCCCAGATTATTTTAAGGGGAGATGAGCTTTCTAAAACGGGATTGAGTAGGCAGGAGTCCCTGCAGGGTGAGTAAATTTCTCATGTGATTCTGCACCCTTACAAAAGACGGCTGGGACCATGTTTGAACTTTTGCACCTGCCACATGTTTTAAACTATGCATTACAAAAAGTGGTTCTATCAGCTAATAATGAACGACAGTTTTTGATGGTGAGAGATCACCCCTCTTTTTGCTAAAATTCCTTCAGATTCTGAATAGTTTAATGATATGTTCTGTAGAGGGAAAATATTGAAATCCCTTCCGATCTGTCTTTGAGAAACACCATAGTTTAGGCCTGAAATGCAGGAATGTATGTTAATAAACGAATGAGATGAAGTAAACCAGAAAAATCATGAAATAGCTCAGGTTCAAACTGTCTGCACTCAAATCAAAGTCAAAGGAAATGTAAACTGCATAGAACACTGTGTTTGTTTTTTAAATGCATTTTCCATACCATCCCAGCTTTTTTCTGTTTGATCGGAGATGGCTTTACATTCAGAACATGGAAAGGTCATGGTATGGGTTTCTTCTCTGCAGTCTTCCACTCCTGCACTTCCTTCACGCCTTGACTTCATTATGTTTTCCATAGTGGTGAGCACTTTTACTGTTTATCTGGGGGTTTTTTTCGGAGTGGATAATCTGATTGTGTACACCGGACCTACTCACAGCAGTGCCCCTCACCAGATGGGTTCAGCACCTAGGTTTGTGGAGTAGCTCTGGGTCACTTGGTTTTAGAAGTGCTGCAGTGTGTGTCTTGCAGGTTCTCTGGGTACACTTTGTACTTCCAGATGCAGCAGAGGTTCTGTCAGAGCGCTCTTTGCTTCTACTGTGTATATGAAGTTCTTTGGGCTTCTCTGGACTCTGAGGCATCTAGGCTGGATCATCATGCAGTGGAAACATGGAGTGTGCTGGGAAGAATCAGTATGAATTCGTCGTAGCGCCACCTTTTGCTTCAATTTTTGTATGTTGTTATTCTTCCTTGCAGAAGAACAGCGGGATTTAGGTCAGGACGCAGTGGCTGTTGTTTATGACAATTGTTTTTTGGTGGTGTGTTTAGGGTCGTTGTTGTGCTGGATGGTGAACCACCTTCAGATTTTATTGCAATTAAAAGTTTGAGAATCTAGAGGGCGAAAATGTTGGGAAAAAAAAAGTATTGGGACGCCTCCACATTCCTCCTGCCTGAGCTTTTATGACATAACAGCGTAAATCCATAGACATTAATATGGACTGGAATCTCCTATCAAGGCTTCCACTCTTCTGTAAAAGCTTCTGTTGAATTCATTGGGTTCTGTGCGACCCACCCATACCTTTCTGAACCTCTGGTGAAGTGTACTGTTGCACAAAATGTCTTGATTTTCCTCCACTGGAACTAAGGGTTCTATTCCAAACCTTGAAAACCAGCCCCATAACATGCGGTAATGATTAAAAGGAGTCCCAATACTTTTGTCTACATAGTGTATGTGTATTATTGTGTTAGTCGAACACTAGGATTTTGAACTCCAGCAATGATGGTATCCCAGGTATCTGTGTATTTGATGGTCCACTGATGTCACATGGTCTCTGAGAAAGGAGAAGGGATCAGTTAGACAAAAAACCCCATAATCAAACAAACGAACATTAAGCGGCATTCCAGCGGTTATGTTAAACTACAAACTGAGTTCTGCTTAGTGTTTACACACTGTGTGCTAATTAAATGGGACATTGAACTAGACTGCCTCGATTTATTGTTTGTGCTAATGGATTACAATTATATGATGAGAAGACAGACAGACAGACAGACAGACACACACACACACACACACACACACACACACACACACATTCCATTCACTTACTGTTTTGTCAGTCCAGCATTTTGCTTCCTGATTTGAAGAAGTGGTGATGATATGTTTTATGCTTCATCTTATCGGCTGCTACTGGACATGAAGCATTGATGGAATTAGTCCCCAGGACAAAATTAGGAACTTAAACCAGGACAAGAGAGATGAGAGCTGTTACCTTGTGTGGATCTCATATAATTAGACACCACCTTCTCATTTCCATCTGTGTCCGGGGACGAGAGAATAATTCCACCACATAGACGTTGTAACACAGCTAAACACTATACGGTTTCAGTCTGTAACGGTCTAGGTTAGAAGGTGCAGAAGAAGGTGTTGGTGACTGGTCGTTAATGGCAGAACATCGAATGGGTGCCGTGACAAAAAATTTCATCTGTGAAACTCCTGGAAATGGCACAGACAGGGGTGTGTAGTGAAGATGTCTGGATGGTGGACAACCAATCTGTAGGAGCTGCTTGTGCTTACTGGTGAATCAAATGATCCTCTGTACTGGGGAACTGTCTGGGCTGTCTGTTCCCCACGTGCGTGCTCCCTCACAGAACCACAGCTTCCAACACCTTCAATAAGCAAGGTCAGAATGGTTTAGATGGAAGCAATTCCTTCAAATCTCTCAGACCGATAATACACACCCTCTAAAAGTCTGTAAACTGTGAAAAAAAGTCTTCGAGTGCATCGTAGAAACATGTCTAGCACGGAACAATATCTCTTTAAGAGGTACACTACTCAAACGTAGCCTATGTGAACCTTTTTATAGAGCAGTGCTATAGAGGAGGCATTTTTACACCCTCTTCTAGTACGACCCAATTGTCTAAGAGCAAACCTGTAATTCTTTAAACATCTGCCTGAGACAGAACAGCATGTCGGGTTTTTGCAGCAGTTCCACATTTCCTTTTTTAAAAAGAATTAAGTGAATTAGCTTAGTAGAATCAAGGAATCCAGTCCCTGACTCAATATCCATTCTATTAATCTAATTAGGTCTTTAAAGTCAGAATAATCTTGCCTGTGGTAAAATTTTAGCCACACAATATAGCTGTAACATTTTTCCTATGGGATTTTTGTGGTATTACACATAGTTCCTGTGTTTTATGGGTTGATTTATGGTAATTCAGGTCTGTCTTTGTGTAGTTTACCTAGTTTACAAAGACGTGACAGATCCGTTACCACACGACCAACTGTTTGGTTCCTGTCACACGTGATTTATGTGCTAAACGAGATTGTTCCACACATTATATTATAAGTTAAACACGGGACCTTTTAAATGTTGGAAAATTATAAAAGTTAAAAGAAAATTGAAGAAAATGTTGTTAAATGTTGTATACTAAAGTCTATTCTAGCACATAGGTCACATTGGCTAACACACTGTTAGCATAGTAGTATTTTGTAAGGGGCTTGATAGAAGTAAAACACAGATTATACGAAACCCTTAATACGCCAGATTTAAAGAGCAGAATTTTGTATGTGTTACGGCCATTAAATATATCATGTTTAGTTTATTTGAATTCAAAACAAACATATTTAGCGAATGTTTGTTTCTAGAGCCTGCATTTCTTTATAGGAACACAAGATGACAGTAGAGCCTTACACAATGGTGGCCCGTAGTAACGTCTATATGGTATTGTACAATACATTCTAAGTACTAGTATGCGATGAGGGAGGAGGTGGGTAGTCTTTTGGGTTTGGGGGTTGTGTCTGTGTCACAGATAAAATTTGTTCCGGTTTTAGGTTAAAAGACATATTTTTTTGCTGTGTTGCGGTTCCTCTTGCAGACAGAAGCTGCTGTTTTGATAACAGTGCAGTTGGACATTTACAGATCCACATTTTTGTGTTCATGTTGATGAAGACTGTGAAGGCACTGTGGTGTCTTGGTCTGGATGGTGTCTCACACAGGACGTGTTGATTTGAAGAGACAGTAAGAGTGTAAGAGTGATACAGGACATTGAGTACCACTTTTTGCCACTACTGTATGAATATTTAATGCAGCTCCCGATCCACGTGATCCATCCACGCTGTGTCAGCATCTCACCAGGCTTTGCATGTTTTCCTGTATAACGAGATGAATACTCCTAAATCCTGCTGCTACAGAGAGTAAACCCATGATGCAGTGAGCTGAGCATCTACTAAACTATGCAGGGCTGGTGTTGATGATTACTTTTCCATACATCAGTGTAATTCTTACGCTTTGTCTTTAAACACTTTCAAGTTTTTTATTCGAACCACATCATATCAACAGCCCATTGTTACCTCTAACTGAAATGAGTGAACCTATTTCAGAGGTTGTGGTAAGACAGGTCTAAAGCAGTTTACATATACGCTATTTAGCAGATGCCCTTATCCAGAGTGACTTACAACTGGTACAGTCTTACAATCCAAGCAGTTGTTGGTTAAGGGTCTTGCTCAAGGACCCAACTGTAGCAGTGATCTGAACCCTGGACCTTCTGGTCCAGAGTCCAGTACCTTAACCGCTAGGCTACCACAGTCCCACACTAGTTAATTTGTGAAAGGTTATTACACAAATGCTGAAATTGGCCTTTTCATAAACGACAACATAAACCCAAACAATTCACAAAAGTACTTGGGCACAAATCAAGATGTGGCCAAAAATATTGGGACACATACAAGTGACCACCAGTATTAGGACACAAAGTCACACATGGTCAAGAGTACTGGGACGCAAACTCACACAATCCCAAAAATGAGCAGTGATACACAAACCCACAATCTTTCTATATGCCACGTTTCAAGCACTAGTACAAATTGCACTTCCTTCAGGAAATGCAGATCTAAATTTCTGTTGTTAATGTCGATCCGTAGCATGTGGATGTGCGTGCATGTGTGCGTGTGTGTGAGATTGGTGCTTAGATTTTAAGATGGCGGGAAACACAAGCTCCATCATTCAGGTATTTTTATGAGGGAATGTATGAGGGATGAATGGATGGATGCTCTGATAATAGTATTGCACTTTTGGAGCTTCTCCATCATTCCGTGTTCTCCTCATGCCTGCTCATCCAAAACTCGATCACGTATGGTTGCGTAAGGGAGAGTGAGGAGCGTCGCCTGTCTGTCTGGGGTGCGAGAGAGAGAGAGAGAGAGAGAGAAAGAAAGAATGAGTAAGAGAGTGGGAGTGGAAGTGAGAGAGAGAGAGAGAGAGAGAGAGAGAGAGCAGACTTAGTGTGTGTGTGGAGCCCCAACATCACTGCTTTTATTGTGCTGTGGAGCAGCCGACCTGTAGCAGCTTCATTTTGCATTCTCCTTCTTATGCTGTTACATGAGGATGTGTGAGGTTTGATCTCCTAAACCTGAAGCTGAACCGGCGTCCGCTTTTAGCGCGCTTGGATGTAGGATGTTGGAGTTCTGCTGCCTTCACGCTGTCTGGACATCACGATTCACTTGGAACACCTAACCCTGAACACCTGTGCGCGCGGGTTTTGTTCGAGTCGTCGTCAAACCCTTCGGGAATGTTGGACCGCGTGCCGGCTGCGTAGACCTACTTGCGCGTGCAAAGCGATGGTCCTGTAGCCTTCTTCATCCTCCTCCTCTTCATCTTTCTCCTCCTCCTCCAGACGATGACATCTGGTTAGGCGAGAGGCAGCCAGCCCCGCTCGTATTTGCTCCCCCCCGAGAGCTCTCTCTCTCACACTCTCGTGCGCACAGCCGCATATCCTCTCACTCGACCCCGCTCGGGGAGCCAGGGCAGAGACGATGGCCGCAATTGCGAGCTCCCTCATCCGCCAGAAGCGCCAGGCGCGCGAGTCCAACAGCGACCGGGTCTCGGCGTCCAAGAGGCGCGCGAGCCCCAGCAAAGACCCGCGCTCCCTGTGTGAGCGCCATTTCCTCGGCGTTTTCGGCAAAGTGCGCTGCTGCAGTGGCAAGAAGAGACCTGTGCGCCGGAGACCAGGTCGGTCCTCATGTGGGGGTTCGTTATAGTTATCGATATATTATACAACCTAACGTAAAGCCACCTGTTTCTGCCACATGCATAGGCAAATGACTCGTTTTATTTTTATCCTTAATAAGAGGACAGTTTGATTATTGGAAATTGATAGTGTCATATTGTATTACTAATAATAATGAACATAATTAGATTATAGCCTAATAATCTGCAATAGGGTCATTCATCGTTAACTGTCTAATAATAATAATAATAATAATAATATTGATGCACCAAACACACGGTTATGGGAATATCAATGACCATATTATGTCCTTTTATGATAAGGCATAGCTAATAGGTTAAGGCATGATTGATTTTTTTTAGCTTTGCACATCTGAGGCTGATTATTAATAGTAAAATAGATAGATATAAAAAGTTAATCAAGTTAATTATTATTACATTATGTGCTGTTACAAATAAATATTATGTGATGCATCGACCTACGCTTGGCACCATAGTTATTGATTACTATCTATTGATAATGATGATGCTATCATCATGTAATGATCTGTAATTATAATCATTTTAATAACGCACATGATCTGATTGATTAAGAATGTTATTTAATGTTATTTATTATTATTAATAATAATGCACCTGATAGGGATCCATGTTCCTGATGCGTCAGCGTGCCTGATCTTTAAAACCTTGAACAATGATAACAGCTTTCTGTCAATCCTAGTTCAGATCCTAAACCTGAATAGATCGTGAGGGCATCACAAATTCATCAGGAAGTGGTTCCTATGGAGCCCTGCTGGTCATTAAGGGGTGGGAACGAGATCGTTAAGGCATGAGAACCAGATCGTTAAGGAGTGGGAACAAGATCGCTAAGGTGTGGGAACGAGATCGTTAAGGCATGAGAATGAGATTGCTAAGAGGTGGGAACGAGATCGTTAATGGGTGGGAACGAAATCGTTAAGGCGTGGGAACGAGATTGCTAAAGGGTGGGAACGAAATCGTTAAGGCGTGGGAACGAAATCGTTAAGGCGTGGGAACGAAATCGTTAAGGCGTGGAAACGAAATCGCTAAAGCAGTGTGACAAGATAGTTGTGAGAACAAGACTGCTTAGGAGCGGAAACGAGATCGTTAAAGCAAGATGATGGGATAATTAAAGTGTGGAAACGACACTTTAGAACAAGATAGTTAAGACATTGTTAAGTTAAGGGAATTAGTTAATTAAAGTGAGGGAAGAAGATTGTTAAGGCGTGGGAACAAGGTTGAGATCGAGATAATTGTGGGCTGAAACGAAATCGTTCCGGTATGAGATCAAGATTATAAAGGTGTGGGAATGAGATTCTTAAAGATTCAGCTTAAAGAGATTCCTAAGGCACAGGTTTTAGACTGGATGCCATTCCTGATGAGTTTGTCTGGGCTCGGCCCTGTCCAATACACCACATGACCATCACATTGCAAGCAGCTGCATGTAACAGCTCTTTATCTTAATAACACAATTAAACTACCTGATAAATCTCAGCGTTAAAGTTAAAGAACAAGTCAAGACCCTACCAAAGCAGGTTCAACCCCCGGCGGTCTGGCCTCCCTTCCCCTTCATACATACGAATTGTGCCTGTGCATGTGCATGGCCAGGAGACACCGCCACGACACCAAAGCAGGGTCACCACGAGGGTGGGTTAGGGTCTTGGGGCGGGAGCTGATGCTTTTAAGATTAATGCATGTATTAGTTTACTGATTATAAAGTTTAATGATTCCAAAAGGCACACAATATTGATGCATAAGCTCAGAGGATACATTATTCCATAAAGAATACAACACGTTTATCGTACGCTGATGCAGGTCGATGGTTCCGGAAGCCGTGTAGGGAAAGTTTCGCACTGTTTCAAGCAATGTTTGGAAGCAGGCAGAAGCAGGGAGATGGGCTCCGCACTGCACCAAGGCTCCTTTAGATCAAACGTTTAATGGTAAATGTTTATCACCGAGAAAGAAAGAAAGAAAGAGAGAGAGAGAGAAAGAAAACGAGCCTTGCTGCAGTCTGGGGAGGAATCAAACGCATGGATGAGCAGCGCTGTCGTCTCATTATGTCGATTAAAAATGGGAAAATGCCTTTCCTCACTTAAATGCATCGGTCATGGTGTGCAGAGCGAGAGGGATAAAGAAATAGGGATAGGGAGAGCGAGATTACAGGTTGCATTGTGGATCAGCTGGAATGTGTCTGTAAAAACCCTGTTGTTTCTCCTTCTCCCCGTAAGATGCGCCCCCGAAACCTCCACAGGTGTCCCGTAAGGGCGTCAGGCTCGGTCAGTACCTCAGCCTCCATCCCGCCTGCTTTGTTTTTGTCCACTCCATTTCGAGCTCATCTCAATCTCGTTGAAGGCGTTGGCCCTTTTCAGAGGGGGGCGCTAGCGTTTGCTGTAGTCTGTTGTTGAGGCTTCTTTCTCGTCCCTGTCTGTTTGTCTGGTCGCCCTCCCTCCCTGCTCTCTTTTTTAGGAACTTTTGCTCTTCATGACCTTCCTCCATATCGTACCTCTTGTTCTATGTCCGTTTTTGTACCGTAACGTCCCGCCGTCGGGGTGCAGTGATGTCGCAGCGAGCTCAGTGCCATTACCATAACCCCATCTGTCCATATGCAATGTTTGTTTGCGTATACAAACACGCCGAACGTCTGCCTCAAATGTCGCACATACCGAAACGTGTCTGTGGGTCAGACCTTGTGGGCACAAGCCTTAACATGACCTCTGCGGAAATGGGACGCGGCGTCTGATGCTCTGTGATCCCCGCAATGGTGGTGTTAACGCGAAAAAAATCTGCTCATTTTTACCCGACTTTGTAGCCTAGCCGAAGACCGTAACTTGGCGGAGACGGACGTGCTCTCGTGGTGAGAATGCGCATCTGGAGAACATCTGGAAATCCGCATGACGTTTACACAGCCTAGTAATCTAGCTCTTCATTTTCGCATTATGCTTTCACCTTTTACTAAAGATTTTATATGGTACACTTTATTAGGTACACCTGGACAGTACCGGGTTGGACCCCTTTTATGCTTCGTGGCATGGATTCAGCAAGGCTTTGGAAACGTTCCTCTGAGATGTAGGTCCAGATTTTTCGGCTGGACATCCATGATAAAAATCTCCCGTTCCATCATGTCCTAAAGGTGATCTGTTGGATTGAGATCTGGTGACTGTGGAACCAGTTTGCGATGATTTCAGGTTTGAGACATGACACGTTATCCTGCTGTAATTATCCATCAGAAGATATGCTGTGGGAATAAAGGGGTGCACATGGTCAGCAACAATACTCTGTGGGGTTTAAACGATACTCAGTCAGTATTAAGCGGACCAAAATGTGCCGAGAAAATCACATCATTACACCAGCAGCAGCATTCTGGACTCTTGGGTCGATCCTTGATTTTTTCATGTTGTAGATCAGATTTCCTGACACAACCATGCCACGTCCAAAGTCACCTCTTCGATTAGATATTTGAACAGGTGTACCTAATAAAGTGTCTAGTTTTTATTTCCACTCACCTTGACTTGACTCTTCAGACGTCTCATCGCTACGAGATAACGTCTGGCTCTGCGAGACGACCGTGCACCTTCAAGAAACACACATTTCTCACTTTAAGACACACACACTTTCCCAACAAACTCTCATTGTTGTTCTCAGGTTAGGGTCGTTTATGATCTGCCCGTTATTTATGAAGCCCTACTCTCTTTGTCCTGCCCGATGGGCTCGTTGAAGTGATTGATAGCCTCGCCCACACCTCAACCACACCCCCGTCTCCTCTGGGTACCCCGTGATTAATGACTGACCAATCTTTTGAGGCAGGTCACTCCCATGGCACTTTTCACTCCTTCACTAATCTGCACGATCTTCACCAGAAGGCACCGGCACGTCGCAGAATATCTCCTTCACAGGCTACATGAGGCAGCCTAAAAAAAAATGTCCAGAGAAATGACGCGATGCGTGACGTCAGGAATTAAGTCCCACACTTCAAACTCTTCCACATTCTTGTCTTCACTCTTGTGAATGTTAAGCCGCAGTCACACTAGAGCCCCACAGTTTGTGCCCGGCTTCAGTTAAATTTCCCATGGCTGTTTTTGAGCCTAATTAAGTCTCATGAAATGATAATCTGGCCTTGAAACTCGAGAAACATGCTCGGTAAATTGTCAGCTGCAATTCCACAGATTTTAAGGGAACCTTTTCTGGCGCTACCCTAGTGTGACAGCTGCTTCCCGTCACTAAGAAGTGATGCCAAGCGTAAGGATTGCCGTCTTCATTTGGGTTGCATTTCCTTATTTCTTTTTTCAGCAGAGCCGCAGCTGAAAGGGATTGTGACCCGGCTGTTCAGCCAGCAGGGCTTCTACCTGCAGATGCAGCCGGATGGCACCATTGATGGCAGCAAGGATGAGAACAGCGATCACAGTGAGTATCTACTGGTTGTGAAATGGTTCCATTCTATGGTTCTCCTGCTGCTCTGGGCTTCAGTCCTAACAGTCAATTCATTAATTTAATGAATTAATTTATTAATAAAGTTCAGTAAATAAGAAAATCAGAGTGAGATCCTGTTATTATTTAAATGAGATGATTTGAAGCTCTTAATTTGAATCTTGTATGAGTGAGAAATGTTCAAGTTGGAGTTGTAGATCAT
>JAUZST010011092.1:0-12090 GCA_034779995.1 Parotocinclus haroldoi | reverse complement strand
TGATGTATTTTTTTAGATATCTGTACATTACGTGATTATTTCTGTATCTTTATACTTTTTCATTTTACTTACTGCATTACAAAAGAAAAATCTTTACTTCTTATTACATTTTGCAAACAGACTTTAGCTTGTCTATGTATTTAATGATCTATTCCATGTATTATTCTTTTTGACCTACTCTAGCCTAATGAAAGCACAAATCAGAATCTTCATGCATTGCACCTGGGGCGAGGGGGGGGGGTATATTATACGGAAAGCCGTTTTAACATTTAATACGTATTTGTAATAGTAAGTAAGGCAATTGTTGACATCAACAATTATATTTTCGCTAGTTAGAATTGCAAGCCGACAAATCCACAGTGTAAGTTTTTGAAATTTTGGAATTCTAATTAAAGATATCTACAATTTATTTGTCACTAGTCATAATGTTCAGTCTTGATATTAACAATTCAATTTCCACTTGTGGACTTTACATCTCTCTAACTCAATTACGACTAGACCTCTATTCAAACTGTGTCTGATATCTGTAATTCAGTTTTGACATGTCAGATTTAATGATATCTACAACTCAATTTTTACTAATCAAAAAATTCATTCTGGATATTGATAGCAATTCATTTTCCATTAGTGGAATTCTGAATTGCAGATATCAAGAATTCAATTGTTACTAGTGAAAATGCTCACTGTAGATATCTCTAATATCTCACATTACAAATATCGTAAATGGAATTCCAGATATCTAATCTGATTAATTAAAATCAAATTACAGATATGTCAGGCCTTGAACTGTAATTAGGAAGGTAAATTTGGGTATCTAAAATTGAAAATTGAAAAATTGAACATATCTACAATTGCATTTTGGACATCACATCCTGTAATTAGGACTAGTGAAAATTATGATCTGACTAGTAATAATTATTATTTAAGATATCTAAAAATACTTTTCCACTAGTCGAAATCAACATATCTTAAATTAAGAATTGTCAAAGAATAATGTAAACGAGGGCACATATCCTAAATGCATTTATGACTTCTTTGGTTATGTCATGTCCTGCAGTCTCCCATTCCTGCAGTCTCCCATTCTACATTCGATGAGAGAAATGGCACGATCAGACACTTCCAGGACTGAGAAAGCGGTTTCTGTGTTTGACCGAATATTTAATGTGACTAATCAGGCTAGACAGGAGTTAATGCAGGACACTGGAGCTTGTGGCTGTGAACGCATGAGGCTGTCTCTAAATTCATTAGCATTCTCAGGAGAAAGTTGGTCACCAATTCTGGCTGCGTTGACAAGCGAGGCGTCTATAGCACATAGTTCCCTCGAACCACATGCCCATTGTCCATATGCTTGTTCAATAGCAAAACATTTTTGCAATCATTCGCTCCACCTTAAAAATGGTTTAAACTCAGAGGTCACGCCGTGTTTGAAGCGGGTTTTCATAACGCCTTTCCATTTGTTAAAAACGTATGATAGATAGTGACCGACTTAAATGTCCACCAATGCCGTTGTTTCCTTTTAATGTTAAAGTTAATGTACACTCACATATCACAAAATGAACGTGCAAATTATGACATATATCATAAATACATGTGCAAATGAAGGTGAAATCTGACCAATGGCTTTGTGATACTGATATATACACCCACATATGCAAATTGATATGTAGGAAATATCCGAAACTGTAATGATTGATATCTGTAATTGGAAATGACAATTCCACTAATCCTTTTTCAACATGTGGAAATCCAATTGTAGATAAATGTAATTGTTGTTCTTACTAGTGAAAAGTCAATTTCAGATATAACGCTTTAATTTAAGAGATCTGTAAACCAAAGTTTGACTAGACAACATGTAATTTCTCATGTAACATGTCAGTTTTTTTCCGATATCTTAATTTTACATTTCTGGCATGTCCTTATATTTTCACTGGTGAAAACTAAACATGTCATAAACTAGTCAGCCTGATTTATGAAATGTTAAAACAGCTTGCCATATTTGGTATCTTATATTTGCCTCTAGAGACGTCCCTGCTCTGTAAGAGCTCTTTAACAAGATCGTGAAGAGTGCTGAGTGCCAAGTTACAAACACTGAGGTGCGTGACCAGGCAGAATCTCCATGACTGCCTCATATTTATTCCACACCCTCAAGCACAGTAATGTTCTGGGCAACTTTGCTCAGAGCACCCGACGATCATGCATATGCAAAACTTAATTATGGACACTACTGCTAAGTTACTTATACTTATACTTATAAGTTACTTTGCCGTTCAATACTATTCTTTATTTCAGAAAATATGCTTTTATATCATGTCTTTGCCTGCATGTATTTCTTCCCAAGTCTCCCAAGTTCCATTTGTGCTTTGTTATGGGGGCTGGGTCAGTTGCATCACTTGGCACCGACTTCCGGTACCTCATGTTACAGGAAGCTGACCAAACCAGAGGCTCAGCACTGGCAACCAGTGCTCTACTGACTGAGCCAGTTTGATCGAAATCCAACCTCTGGCGAGGTGAAGTCTGTCAGCATCATTCCCAGGTAATGGCATTAAATCAGTGCAGTTTTTGTTCTGCTGGAACCTTTGAAAGTTCAGTTCAGGGTAGCTGCAGTGTTGTGGTTTTAAAGTATCGGTGCTGCCCAGGGTGGTATCTCATCTGATATTTTACTTGATTAAAGAACTTACATAGTTGTGCCACATGTGGATACCATACCATCTTGTTCAAACGTTCCTGACTTCATGGCTAATATATGTGAAGTGTTTGGGCCTGTTTGCACAAATGACACTACTTATAGTCAAGAGAGAATCAAACAGAAATCAGGCGTTTATGTTTAGACTCTCAGTGGTTCGATAAAACGTGTGCACTTCTGAACATGCTGATTTAAAATATGATAGCGATGAGTTCCAGCTGCATTCTCACTCAGATTTACAGATGCTGAGCGGACTCTCGTCTCCGCTCCGCTCCGCCTGTCTCCTTGTGATTGTGCGCTTGCCACTGATGCTATAAATCTGTTTTCGCAGCTCGAGGCTGTGGAGAAACTTGTTTGGGATTCCTCACGTACAGCGGAACGCCGCCATCCCAGGGCCCTTTTCTGGTCTGAAGATTGAACGGCGTGAACCCTTCTGACTTTCGGTTCGATGCTTGAGGCGCTACAGTTCGGTCCTGGTCCTGCGATCGATGCCAAAGTGGCACGCTAAGTGTGTTTGAAATGTTTTTCGCTCTTCTGCTGCTGAGCAACACAGGTGTTTCAAATGCAAATGTTTAAGTACATTTTTTCGTTGCAAAAATTAACACAATATGATGCCGATTTCCATTAATTTATAATAAAACTACACAACCATGTTAGTGGCTTTAAGGAAATAACTAAAGGCAGAAAAAGGGAGGTAACAGATTTCACCTCGATACCATAAAAGGGTGATTAAAGAACGAATTAGTACTTTAATACTGTACTCGTTTTTTATAAATACTTATTACTTACGAATTGCTCAAATAAATGTACTTTTTACTTACTGCGTTTTCAAATCATGCTTCCTACTTTTATGCTTTTAGCTTTTATGAATTGATTTATTCATCTATTTATATATTTATTCAGTTTTTTGATTTCACACGATTTTCTTCTGGTAAAACGCAGCACAAAATGAAATCAGGCTTATACATGTGCTTGACGCATTGCAACTGGCGCAAGGGTGACTGGCGCAAAATGAAGCCACCGTGGTTCACGGCAGTTGGTCATACACCTAAGTTTTTGTAACCATAGCAACAAAGCCTCTCCCAACTGTCATACTGCTCATCCATAGGAGACTTGGTGTCACGTTTAAGTTGGTCACACCGACTTCTGATTTGGTGAAACCCTTTCTTAATGTGTTGTTGCACCTCAGTAAGCTTCAGTAGCATCTCCACTACATTTTTACTTCGTGCTCCTGGTTTGAAATTAAAAGGAGCACACAAATAATCCAGGAGCACATACTTTTTAACCTTTTTTATTCATTTTTTAAGAACTGAGGCAGGACAAAATTGTGTTCAGCCAAGCATGGGACTAAAGACATTAATGTTTGAAGTTTGCTCCTTAATCACAAGTAACTATAATGGATAACAAAGGTAGATTGAGGGCACAGTTTCTGAGCCATACCAAAAAATAAAGAAACCAATTTAACTGTTTACACTTAAAACAGTAATCTGTTTGTTTTTTTTTAAAGCGTGAACTTGCATGTGTAGAAAAATTGCAAGTTTATGTAGAAGACCTCGAAACTGCAGTAGAATGTTTGAATGTCATTGCACCTGTTCCGTATCTCAGATGTTAAACATGTATGTGATCATGTACATGTGTTTATAGATTTCACACTGACTATTTCAATCAGTTCATTTATGTCCAGCTAAAAGTGATAAAAAGGCTTGCATTTTAATTTATGTCCATCCTCATGTTATTTCTATGTATTGCATCTTGTCACACATTTGCACTTCTTCCTCCATAAACGAAGCCTTAAGGGAATATTAAAACGTCGATACAATGGCAAAGACTAGAATCCCGATCCTTAAAACTTTGTTTGCATCCGTGCAGACAAACAGTTGAATTACATAGGTACATACTGAGTGCAGAGGGCATGAACAATTAGTAACTTAGTGGACTGTCTCATTAACCAGTCTTGAGGTTCAAAGAGAACACCCTATATACGAAGTAGGAAGCAACGGCACTCACTAAATAAACCAAGTGGGACTCATTTAAAAAAAATTCCAACATTGGGGCACATTTTCAAAAATGTATCACATTTGCAGTCTAGAGATTATACAATAGTATAATTTGCTGACTGTAACATTACAGTTGTTGTGTCTGCTATGCTACGTTATGGAGGTATATGAAGAATTTATAGTATAGGAAGGGAAATTAAAACGGATATTACACACAGAACTGGTTGTGATGTAGTACTGATTTTGTCACATAACCAGAACATAAAGACACCTCACGAGATGTGTGATATCTAAACTAAAAGTTCAGAAAATAGGCTTTTACGTCATGTGTTTGCCTGCATGTATTTCTTTCCAAGTCTCCCAAGTTCCATTTGTGCTTTGTTATGGGGGCTGGGTCAGTTGCATCGCTTGGGACCAACTTCCGGTGCCTCGTGTTACAGGAAGCCGAAAAAAACAGAGGCTCAGCACTGGCAACCAGGCGCTCTACTGACTGAGCCAGTCTGATCTAAATCCAGCCTCTGGCGAGGTGAAGTCTGTCAGCATCATTCCCAGGTAATGGCATTAAATCAGTGCAGTTTTTGTTCTGCTGGAACCTTTGAAAGCTCTTTTCAGGGTGGCTGCAGTGTTCTGGTTTTAAAATATCAGTGCTGCCCAGGGTGGGGTACCAGCTGACCTGCTCCCATTTCCAGAGGGACAGAGAGTCAGTAAAACAGGCAGACAAGGACTTGTTCTGGAATCTGATATTTTAAGCTGTTAGATAAAACTGGAGTATAAAGGCGACCGAAATGGTGCCTAATTGAGTTACAGTTACAGTTAGAGCATTTTGTAATATTATTATAAAGCAGTTCGGACATGTTCATTTATAACCATAAATCAGCATATTGATGACAGAGCGAACAGTTACTTTGCCTTAATTACTGCCAGTGATTTATTACAGTCTCCAAACGCTATTTATAAACAACACAAAAAGTGACTTTGCCGTTACTTCTCAAATACTCTTGCATTTTTCTTCTGGAAGGAGGAAGCTTGTGGTTAATTACGCACGCAGTTAAAAACAGTTATCATAAACATGAAGTTGTCCATTTTACCTAATGAGCTTCTGGAACATGGTATGAATAATGCATGGTGGCACTTTCTCTTTCTCTTTCCCTCTGAGAGACCCATAGATTATCTAATTACTTTTACGAAGAGACCAGACCCAAATAATGCAATTAGATTTTATAAGGCACTCGGAATGCCAGCACTGTCATGGATACTTAATGCGGAGTGTGTGAGAGACAGACTTGCCATCTAATACCAGTCTGATAAGCATTCAGTGACAGGAAACTCAGACTGATTATGGAATGAATCAGATTAGGGAAGTATAGAATCTGAAGATCTACCACAGCGGCTCTATAACATCGCTCTTTATTAAAGGATCCTGAGAGCTTGTTAGGTACCGTCCTTCTACTTACACAGTACCAGGTGGAGCAACCATTAGAGATTCAGACCCAGAGCACAGTTACATGTAGTAACTGCTTGGACTTGCATGCGTCTTGACTCTTGCACTGTACTGACAATGAACAACCCCAAAAACAGAAAAACTGTGCTGGGACTGTGCTTATAGTGAAAATACTAATCATTTTAAAGATGCAGTGTTTCTGACATTTGCTTTGATATTCGTCTGAGATATTTCATGTTCTACCTGGTCAACATTACTTAATTTGCAAAAGAAAGATCTATTACTTAAATTAAGGCCTGTAGCACATTTTTAAAAACGTGGAAATTGAGTGATTTTGAACAGATGATATCAGTAATCATGTATTGGTAAAGGAGATTGGTCATGTAATTATAATCATCAGCTTTTCTGATTTGACATATTTTTCCTTGTCTTAAAGGAAGCTTATGTTGCTGTAGAATCTCAATGTACTTTTCTGCATTAATGCTGCTACATGGAAGTGTAAATGACATTTGCCAAGGGCACTGACACAGCTCCGTTCCGAGACCCTGGTTTATGGACTTGTCACTATTAACAGGCTCCATTTTGTTTTTGGTCCATTTCCATTTATTACAACAAATATGGACTACAGATTCATCTGACCATAATACATATTTCAATGGTGTGATGGTCCATCCTAGATGTGTCTGGGCCCAACGTCTGAGCGTCACTTCTGGATATGGTTTATTTTACACAAAAAAGTTGAATTGGTATATGTGAATGTAACACCGTATTGTGGTTCTATCAGCTATTGATGAATGATGGTTCCTGATGCAGTGCCTTCTGATCAGAGATAAGTTCAGTTTAGGTTTGTGCTCTTGTCTATTATACACCAAAATTCATCCACATTTTTGAATTGTTTAATGATATTATGCAGTGTAGAGAGAGAAAAATTCTAATCCCTTCCAATCTATCTTTGATGAAGACTGTGATTAAATCCATATTCAATTAGACACACTACAGAGAAAGTATATTTACTTTTCAAATAGATAAACGTTATTGTTTTTTGCTAAATTTAACTTATTTGGAATTGACGCCTGCAACACATTAGAAAAGAGTTGGGACAGGGGCAATAAAAGACTTGGAAAGTTAAGGAATGCTCAAAAAACACCTGTTTAAACACATACCACAGGTGGGTGTCATGATTGGGTATAAAGGGAGCATCCCTGAAAAGCTCAGTCACTCACAAAAAAGAATGGGGTGAGGTTCACCACTTTGTGAACAGCTACATGAGAAAATAGTCGTTATAATAGTCGTTTCTCATGGTAAAATCACAAGGAATTTAGGGATTTCATCATCTACAGTCCATAATATCATGAAAAAAATCCACCATACAAAGCGAAAACCATATATTAACAACACCCAGAAAGAAAACTGTTAAGATCATCAGCGCAAAGTTCAAAAGCCAGTATCTGTGATGGTATGGGGGTTTTGAAACAACATATGCTGCCATCCAAGCAATGTCTTTTCAGGGGCGTCGCTGTTTATCTCAGCAAGACAATAGCAAGTCACTTTCTGCACGTGTTACAACAGGGTGTCTTCATAGTAAACGAGTGAGGGTACTAGACTGGTCTGTCTGAAGTCCCGATCTGTCTCTCATGGAAAATATGTGGCGCATTATGAAGCGCAAAATATGACAACGGAGTTGAATTAAGAATGGGAAAGAATTCCACCTACAAATCTTCAACTGATGTCCTCAATTCTCAAACGCTTATTGAGTGTTGTTAAAAGGAAAGGTGACTTAACACAGTGGTAAACATGCCCCCGTCCCAACCTTTTTGGAACCTGTTTAGACATCAAATTCCAAATGAGTGAATATTTGAATTAAAAAAAAAAAAAAAAAGTTTATCCGGTTCAACATTCAATATCTTTTTTATTTTTAGTGTATTTAGTTGAATGTGGGTTGAAAAGGAATAGCCAATCATCGTATTCTGTTTTTATTAATGTTTTACACAATGTCCCAACTTCACTGGAATTGGGAATGCATTACTTTGTTATGCACTTGACAGACTCCTGACTCAGCTCAGACTTATGCTTGACTGAATCTAAACACCTGCTTTGTATACTTGACTTTGACTGACTACTAGGCCAGCTTGGATCTGCACTACTAATGTGAATGATTCATAGACTTGCACTTCTCTTTAGTAAAATGTCTTTAACAACAGTGTGCTGAATGGACGACTCCTACTCGATCATGTCTAACTTGTATATCTTCGGTGCTACCTCACCACAGCCCACTGTGTATGATAAATGCGCTAAATCAGTGTTGACTGACTCTGAACGTCCTCAATTATCTGAGAAAATACAGTTTCTAATGTGCCTTCATAAGTCACTGGACTGTGTTAATATGCCATTATAGAGAGCTATTTGCCTTTTTTAGGTCCCATTAGGTTTGACCCCTCTCTCTCTCTCCATGACACCCTGGTTGACAGAAAACGTTTTTATCAAGTGGAGAAGACAAAGTCATGCAGGTCTGAGCCAGAGGTTACGATTTCAATTTCACTGAGCAAACAGAGCATCTGTGATCAAAACAGCATGGTTGTTAAACGTTTCGTTAATAGGTTCTGAATCAGACGAGCAGGTAGGAAGCCTAAACATATTTGCTAAGCATGGCCTGTCAGCCTGTACTGACAGTAACGTGGGGTTCCAACTCTAGTTGTGACAGCTATGATAATTGTGTTAACAGGTGTGTTCAAATAAAATCAGGTGACGGAACATATTTAAGCAAAGGAATACTCAAAGTGACAAGCGCTAATGTACTGAAGCTATCCTGACACTGATACAGCAGTGAGTCCAAACCTGTTTAAAGTTTCGTACCGATTTCCAGAGGTGATAAGTAACAAACACAACTGCATGATTCATTTCCCTCCCCAAAATATATGGTCATTATTCATGCATTATCTTTCGTTTAATTCACACGGGGTCGTGGGCCAGCCACTGCCCACCCGGCAACTTTGGGCGCTAGGGAAGGAACAACCCTAGACGGGACACCAATCCGTTGTAGGGCGCACACACACACATACACACACATATACACACACACATACACACATACACACACACACACACACACACACACACACACAGAGACACATGATACACTTTATTTATTAATCGGACACTATGGACTTTCCAATGTCCCTGGGATGGTAAATACAATTTCTGTTATGAATATATGACGTATACTAAAACAAAACAAAAAAAAATAGATCAAAAGCTTTTGCATATGTATTTAATATAAAATGCAGCGATAATGTTAGAGTCGATCGTAACTTTAGTTTGAGGTAAATGCCATTATTTATTGCATTACTGAATAATACCCTGCCTAGTTAGAAGCGATTTCATTTCAAAGTCCAAAGTATTTGGTGTATTTTGTTTCCTCGTGTCCGAAAACGTTTTGTTTCTGCTTTTGTTGTGCTTAGTTAAAGATGGATAAAGGATTTGTGCAGATGAATCATGTAGTTGTAGTACAAGCCATCATACTTTTTTACTTTAAGTACATTTACTACCATGCATTTTTACAGGGCATTCTGTTAAATAAAACTGCAATTTATATGTTTTTCAACATAGAATCTTATTAATTATACTTAATATTTAATCAATACTGGCCAATCTCAGGCAACCATATTTTATTTGTACATGGGTTCTTCCATTACTGTTATACTGTTCTGTTACTCTTTACACGAGAATTAGAAAATGCAAAAATGTAACCACATTGCCACTGAGCACGTACTAATGATTTACCAAAAACAGTCTTTTGGCAATAAACAAATAACATCTAAAAATAATTTCAGTAAAAGGACTGCAAGTTGAACCTGACGTTCTCAGTTATAGTTACAATATCGTCTATTACACAGGAAAATAAGAGAGAACTTACTTTTTTTTCCATTGATCTACAGAAGACACAGATGATAACTTTTGATCATGTGACTTCTGGTACATTCCATCCTTTTCAAAAGTGAGAATATGTCAGGGTAGCAGGACTGAGCGAAATCCTGGAGACATGACAATATGTATGTCACAGTAACATATGGCTTTCTTAGAGATAATATATTTATTTGTATTTTGTAACGTTTTTAATTTTATACCTGCATGTGGACACTTTGCTAAATAATAAAATATTTCTTCCATTTAAGTATATTAATTAACTATACACCTAAATCCTGGGGGCAAAAATGGCACCCATTCAGTGGAATGGTTCCTTTGGCGAGTTCATATTCACATCCTAAACAAGTGAAAACATTACAATTCCATTCTTTAAGTGATTGACTGATGGATGTTTGTTTAACCCTTGAAGTACATTTTCACCTGAAGCTTTAGTATTTTTCAAAAGTGAGTACACCCCTCAGATTCTTGTAATTATTTAATTAGATTTTTTTTCATGGGACAACACTGAATATATGACACTTTGATACAATGTAATCAGTCTATAGTTTGTATAACAGTGTAAATTTGTTGTGTTCTCAAAATAACAACACACAGCCATTAATGTCTAAACCGCTGGCAACAACAGTGAGTACGCCCTTAAGTCAAAATGGCCAAACTGTACCCAAATAACCATTTTCACTCCCCGGTGTCATGTGACTTGTTAGTGTTACAAGGTCTCAGCTGTGAATGGAGAGCAGGTGTGTTCAGTTTGGTGTAATCACTCTTACACTCTCTCAAAAAAAAATTGTTAGACTACATAACGATGACCGAGGCTATATGAAGATTGCCAACCCTCTGAAAGAGAGCTGCAGCACGGTGGCCAAGATCCTACAGCGGTTTACCAGGACAGGTTCCTGTCAGAACAGGCCTCCACATGGTCCACCAAAGAAGTTTAGTTCACATGCTCAGTGTCATGTCCAGTGGTTGGCTTTTAAATGTAGATGTAGGAGTGCTGTTAGCATTGCTGCAGAGGTTAAAGGGGTGGGGGGGTCAGCCTGTCCGTGCTCATACCATACAATGTATCTAATTGCTTTGCATGTCCCAGAAGGAAGCTTCTTCTAAAGATGATGCATAAGAAAACAGTTTGGATTACTGGAACCATGCCCTGCGGTCTGATGTATCTGTGTATCAGGTGTGTGTGTGGGGCGGCAACCGGGTGAGGAGTACAAAGGCAAGTGGGTACTGCCTACAGTCGAGCATGGTGGTGGGAATGTCATGTTTTGGGGAGCTACAGTTCATTGTGGGAACCATGAAGAAAAACATGTAATGTCACGTACTGAAACCTACCCAAACTGGGCCACAGGGCAGTATTCCAACATGATAACGACCCCAAACGCGCCTCCAAGACGACCACTGCCTTGCTAAAGCAACTGAGGGTAAAACTCAAGCATGTTTGCAGACCTAAACCCTATTGGGCATCTGTGGACGAGCACAAGGTATCTAACATCCACCAGCTCCGTGATTTCATCATGGAGGAGCGGAAGAGGAATCCAGTGACGACCTGGGAAGCTCTATTGAACTCCATGCCCCAGAGAGTTAAGGCAGTGCTGGAAAATAAAGGTGGCCACACAAAATATTGACATTTTGGGCACAATTTGGCCGTTTTCACTTAGGGGTGTGCTCACTTTTGTTGCCTGCGGTTTAGACATGAATGGCTTTGAGTGGAGTTATTTTGGGGCGCAGCAAATTTACACTGTTATACAAACTGTACCAGCACTTGTGAAAAGTCCACGATGCACACGGGGTCCTGTGACTAAAGACTTTTTGACTGCACCAAGGTGTTGTTGAATGATCGAATATAATATGCTATATGTAAGTGATTACAGCATTCGAGTTCAGTTTAATTCAATTCAAATTTACTTCTATAGCGCTTTTTACAACGGAGAATCGTCTCAAAGCAGCTTTACAATCTTATATTATCTTAAAATACCAATCCCAAATTGAGCAAGCCTAGGGCGACAGTGGAAAGGAAAAACTCCCTGAAAGTAGAAGGAAGAAACCTTGGG
>JAUZST010011091.1:0-12090 GCA_034779995.1 Parotocinclus haroldoi | reverse complement strand
TCAGTGGCAATTTTGAGAGTAATCAATTAACCTAACACACATGTCTTTGGACTGTGGGTGGAAACGGGAGTACCCGGAGTAAACCAACACAGACACGGGGAGAATGATGTGCCTCCAAGGACCTCCAATTGAGGACTGATTTTAAAATCTAATTTGGTTTTCTATTTTGTTACTTCGTTTATTACCAACTTAAATATTAATATTGATTTAAATTGTATTACTTAATTTTATTATTATTTTAAAATATTTTAAAATAATTACTTCACTAGCATCTAGGTCACCCATGAAAGATGGGTCCCTTTTTGAGTCTTGGTCCGGCCAAGGTTTTTTCCTTCTACTTTCAGGGAGTTTCAGGGAGTTACTTTTTCCTTGCCACTGTCGCCCTATTCTTGCTCAACTTGGGATTGGCCTTTTAAGATAATATAAGATTGTGAAGCCGCTTTGAGACAATACTCCATTGTAAAAAGCTCTATAGAAATAATTTTGGATTGATTGATTGATCACTGCACCCTGGGACTAAACCCAGGACCTCCTTGATGTGAGGTGGCGGTGCTACCTAACCAAGTCACCATGCTGCCCATTTGGTAAGTGGAACAGAGCAATTGGGCATTTTTTTGCAAAAACAAGGAAGTACCTAATAAAGTGTCCGTCATGGTGCTGATGATTGCTTCTTTTACCAGTAGGTGACAGAATATTACGGAGCATGTTAGGAAATCCCTTCTTCCATATCATTTACATTTAGTCATTTAGCAGACACTCGTACCAAGAGCATGACTTACAACTAATACAATTTGTCAATCCAAGGAATTGTGACTTAAGGGTCTTGGACCCAGCAGTGTTAGCTTGGCAGAGACGGGATTTGACACATACAAGATACTTTCCAGATGGGTCAGACATCACATGGGTAGACATGACTGACTGGGCCTGAGGCAAAAAAAGACTCCTACTCATGCTGTGATGGATTGTGTAGGTATTTTAGTTTTATTAAAAAGTTAAACCGCTAATTAAACACTGGAATTAATCTACAGTAAATGTGCACATTCTGTCTTGTTGGTTATTTGGTTATATTTAATTAATATATTTTTTACTGAATTTAATTATTGACTATATTTGTCATGGGAAGCACGGTGGCTCGGTGGATAGCCTCACAACAAGAAGGTCCCGGGTTCAATCCCAGGGTGGAGCGGTCTGGGTCCTTTCTGTGTGTAGTCTACATGTCCTCCTCGTGTCTGCGTGGGTTTACTCCTGGTACTCCAGTTTCCTCCCACAGTCCAAACACATGCAAATGCGAATTAGGTTAATTGGTGTCTCTAAAATTGGCCCTTAGTGTGTGACTGTGTGCATGACTGTGTGTGTGTTCACCCTAGGATGGATTGTCGTCCCATCTAAGGTTGTTCCTGCCCTTGTGCCCATAGTTGCCGGGTGGGTACTGGCTGGCCTCCAACCCTGTGTGGACTAAGCAGAAGAGAATGTATGAATGAATGAATGAATGGATGAATGAATGAATGAATGAATGAATGTATGTATTTGTCATGTATACGCAGCACTGTCCATCTTGCTTTACCATCTTTGTCTTACTTTCCACTTGGCAATAAGCAAACAAGAGAAACAACCCTTTGTAGAAACTGGTGTGCACTTTCTGATTCCTTGTAATATCTCATAGCTTGATTAAGTAGAAACACTCAGGGAGAGCTATCATGCTTTTAAATAGCTATTAAAATCGTTCTAACGATCTAACATTAAGTGAAATGACTACACTAAGCTGCTACGATACACTGAACTCCCTCCAAGGTTGAATCCCATCAGTACTTCCAATAATTGCCCTATTTTTATAAGTCCTGGCACAGGAAAAAGTTGAGGCGACAGTCTGGTGTGACCACTGTCCAAAGCTTTAAGAAAAATTATTCCATTCTAGTGACTGCCAGTGAGACATAGCTGTGAGTGTGTGAGCCTGGGACGCTAAGTCCTTTTGTTAAAAAGTATTCCATGTGATTATGGTGGTGTTAATTCTTTTCCCCTAAAATGACTACTGATAAAATTACTGCCAGTAAATCACTGACTGGATGACATTACACTTAACAAGTCGGACACTGCTAGTCATTAGATGAGACCCAGTGCCATTAAGAAGGGAGGTGCAAGGCTACTGCTCATGCTCGAGTCTGGTGTCAGTGTTTCCTTTGCTGGCTGACAGACTGGTGGATCAATAAAGTTAATTTAAAACATTCCCATTTTGCCATTTGAAATCAGCCATTTAATGACTCTCTGTTCTAGTAAAAGGGCAAAAGGACCCTTTGGATTTACAGCAACAAAAAGAGGCAAGAGAGGGGAAAAACATGGACTGTAAAGAGAGGAGAGGAAAGCGAGGCAAATGCCAAAGCAGAAGAGAGGAAACTGTGGTTCTTTGTTTGGGCTTTGCACAAACACAGAACAATCATGTTAAAAGTGCCAGATTGACAGCGGCACCTTGAAGCGGTCACTTTAAAGTCACTTTTTCGGCTACGATTTTATGGAAGGAGAACTTGTTGTAATGGGCAAGCAAGCATCACTTTTCTTGTCTGTAAATCTTTTCATTGGAATAATATACCGTTTACTTGCTTCTTGTTGAGTACTCAGCCTCTCTTATGAATTTCAAGTCACATGCACGCTAATTATATTAGTTTTGAACCATCTGGTTTTGTTTTCTATAGATAGTAAATAGACCATTTGATCCAGTTAGTCTTAATAACAAGGGGTTAAGCTAGAATTTGGCCTACAGCTATAGTTCTGACCAAAAATGTGGAAATGCTGTCAATCAACCAAGATGTTTGCATCTTTAGTGTTGCACTGGAGCTATGGGGATAATGTTGCTAATGATACACACTGCTCACAAAATTAGGGGATATTTAATTATGGGATATTTAATTTTAAACTATCCCCTAATTATTGTGAGCAGTATAGATATCTGCACCCAGTGCCCCAATGTTATCTATAGCACAAGTACAGTATGTTCTCTTAAACACTTACCGCTGAAACATTTATAAATATTAGATTATTCTTCTAGAAGGCATTTTATGTACCAATGGTAATCATTTTCCACTGGGGTGAGAGTGTGGAGTTTAAATAGCACATATTCATAGTTAAATTAAATATTAAATATTTTGCATGATCCAAAACTATTGGCTGTAAGATCCAGTTACGTGTTAGCAACAGCACTCTTGTAGCCCATGTACAAAACTGAATGGAGCAAACTTTACAAAAATGTTTTGCCTGGTGAAGTTGCCTCTGAAGTACTTAAAGCACTCGGTTAATACTGTCACCTCAGTTCCAAAGATCGCCCGTTCGATTCGGCAGTACGAGCTCTAAATGTAAGGAGTTTGCATGTTCTTCAATTGCCCCTAAGGGATGAATAAAGTTTTCTGAATCTGAATCTCCCCATGTCTGCACGGGTTTTCTCTATTGCCTGCGGAGGCAGTGCTAGAAAGTAAATTGTTTACAAGTCACTGAAAGTCTGAGGCCTTAAATTTGTTATAGAACTAACGAGCTCCAGGAAAATACAAAAATATCAAATATCTTATTGGTTAATAAAAAGAAAACGACAAACAGATAGACCTGTAATGTAGCATTTAGTGTGGGCCGTGCACTGTGCAAGGGTTATTATCCAAGTACGCTGGTTTGTGCCAAGAGTCAGTTTCTGCTGCGACGGTCCATCCCGCCAGGTTCCCCCGGCATTGCACTGCACACTCTGGAACTTGTGGGTGGTGGGCGAACCTGTACCCGGCTTGGTTATGTGTGTTTCCTGGCCACACATGTAGTGTATACCAAGTTACAGAACGTACACTTATGTAGACACATAAATGTGCCTCTTGTTCAGTCTTGGTTGTAGGTAAGGACGGGTTGCGCAATATCTTATAATCAGACACTGTGTGTTGGTCCTGACGGCTCTCTCTGCCCTGCCAGAGTTATCTGCCTCAGGAGAACAGCGTACCCCCCTCGAATCCATTACGCTTCATGTGTCATAAACACTGGTTACACCATCCGTCACTGTCTTACATGCATAGGTACAGCACACCGTACAGGGGAGACGGGTCTCCTCAGTGACTGGTTGACATTTATGAAGCGAATCCGCGGAACTTCCCGTTTTCACTCTGACAATTAAATTAGGCGAGTGAGGAATGGAGGACCAGGGGAGGGAAGGTGAAAGATGGATGATATCATTCCTCTCGCGCTCTGCTTTAATGCCGGAGTCTTACTTTCAGGCTAACATTTTGGAGAAAATCCCTTTAGCAGCTGTGATGTCGTTTTTTACGAGGCACTGCTTTCCAAAGTGCTTGCTGGAATGGATTTTTCTGAGATAGCCTTACCGACTCTTTTCATTTTATGTGTCAAGAGAGAAAAAACAGCATGTCTTAACAAGGGAGCATGGAATTGATTAGATCTGGGGCTCGCTCTGCAGGATAGCTCAGGCCAGATGGGCCATGGATACGCTGTTTCACCGCTTTCCCTCCTGCAAAATGACGTTCCTTTCTAAACTTTACTTGAATAGATCAGCTTCTTTGGTCTGCTTTTTAATTTATTTTTAGAGCCATTCTTTGGCCCTTAAAGACATTTCCAGGGTGGCTGTTTGTCCTGTTAATTCGCTTTAACTCGATAACCATTTGCCGGATTTGTCCGAGCTTAACCGTGCCTGCCGTATGTGCTCTGTATATTTTGAATAAACAGCACAAAATAGAGACCACATTTCATTCAGCATGCTGTCATGCTCCCGAGTGTTCAAGTGCTCAAAAATCGAGACAAAGCGCAGAAGTCCAATAACGCTGAAGAGCTCCTAATGCAGATTCAGTTCTGACATATTATGCTTTATCCCTGTCTTGTTATTCTCATTCTTTACTTCAGTCTGAAAGTTGAAACACACATATCCGGCCCGAGAGGGGGGCCTTCAGAGCTGATGAGCGTTAAATAAGACATTTGGAGATGGAAATAAAGTAGAATCAATCCCATCAAAACCACAGCCCTACAACATCTGGAGAAAGAAAGCGAGACAGAGAAGCTTTAAATGTATCCCGACATCTGCTTCACATTAGTGTCCACCTCACTCACGATCTCAACAGTGGGTTTCAAGCTTCAAATCGTCTGCTTATTTCGTTCTCTGTACTGGACTCCAAACAGCAAATAGCGCCATATCTCATGGATCTCTAAATCCCCGCTGATCGTGATCGCTGATAGCGCATTACCACAACTTCTCATTTTTACACCTTGGTGCCGTTGTCCTTTGTGAGGTCATAATTTGGCAGGTACAAAAACACACACTTATTTTGACATTTATTATGGTTATGTAAAAACTGTGACACTTGTGTTGAGAGTTTAAGTCTGAATACTGCCCAGCTGTTGGGTTCAAAATCCTTACTCCTACATTATTTATGCTGTGTCTTGGAAGATTGCATCAGTTGTACCAGTGGTCTGGATAAGGGCGTCTGCTTAGTGTATACGAAATGATCGAAATAAGTAATTAAAGTGGTACCATGGTACTTGTTGCTAATTTGTTTCAGAAGGCACATCAAGTCCCGAAACAACGAGTACCAAGAGAGTTTGGTAAACTGAAGTCATCCGTTCCAGACCACGAGAAAATCCAAACTGCATAAGTAATTATATCATTAATGGAGTTGTGTTTTATACTTAAACACTAGTGTTGTTGTCGAAAGCTGAGTCCGAGTCAAGACCAATACCTGAAATGGCTGTGACCGAGACGAAATGCAGACCAGACATACAAGCATAAACATGCATGGAAAAGATTATATTCAGCTGTAAATCACTTTACATTTAATAAACATTATACAACATACCATATTATATTTCATCATAGATTTTGTAAAATATAACAATAATTATATATGGCCTCCTAAATTTACTAATTCATTCATTTAGTCATTCATTCATTTTCTTACCCACTTAGCTTAATCCTGATCAGGGTCGCACCTAGCTGGCAGCACAGGGAGCAAGGCAGGAGTAAGCCTACACACACACACACACACACATTGGACATACATATATATATATATATGGGCTGATCAAATTAAGGAAGTCAGCACAGCTTCTACATAAAACAAACAAGACCAATTTTTTACATATTAAGAACCACAAATCTGAACAACTCAGTTACATTACATTTGCCCATCCTGTCAATCAGTATGTAGTAATAGTCCCTTTGGGTGAAACCTTAGCCTACACACAGCAGTAGCCTTTTACAGTCTCTGCATTGTTGCTTAAGGCATCGTTAAGTACAGAAATTGTTAAGTACAGAAATATTCTCAGGCTGTATAGCATGACTGAGATCTACTCAGGTATCTTCAGTTATATGTGGGGACTGTGATGGTCATTGAAAAAACTTGATCTTGGTGCAGGACTTTGCCGTGTGTTTTGCATCAATGTTGACTTATTGATGTTCCTGCGTTTTTTTGTGCACAAAATGAAAATGCTACCTCCCATCCATCCATCCATTTATTTATCTATTTTCTTACATGCTTGATTCTGGACTGGGATTTGGGGAAAGCTAGTGCCTAACTGGAAAGGCAGGAACAACCCTAGACAGGGCACCAATTCATTGTGGGGCACATGCACCCACACACTCATACACACACTTAGGGAATTTTAGAGACACCAGTTAACCTAACATGCATATCTTTGGAATGCGGGAGGAAACACATGCAAACTGGAGTCTTGGGTTAAGATCAAAGTGGGGACACAGGGGCTGTGAAACGACCGTGATAACCACTGTAATGCCGTGCCACATCACATATATGGTCTGAGAAGACTGATGAAAACTTTTTCCAATGAATGTTTTTTCAATTTTGTTGCAGTGTTTTTCTTTACAAATATAATGACTCAAAACACACCTCAAAGCTTTGCAACAACTATGTAAAGGCTAATTAAGATCAAATAGTCCTGACTTTTATGGACTTTCCTCCACTGTCACCTGAATGAAACCCCATTGCATTTACGGTGCGCTCAAAGACCAAGCATTCAGTACATACCAAGATGCTTTTTAGAATAGTGTGACTTATTAGATATTACATACACTTGTGGAGTCTGTGTCAGCAAAAGGGGAAACATAGCAATTATGAATAAATTCAGAATTATATACTGTATGTTTTGTTTACTCCCATCCAGGAAATTTCCAGTCTCGACCCTGCTTAACTTCTGAGATCAGGCAAGATTGGTGTTCTCATTGTGTTTTGACCATAATTATTCAAATCCTTAAGCTGATGGTATGAGTTGCAATGAAAAACTTGAAATGGCTGAGAGCTTAAATTTGAGAACAATGCAAGATTTTCACTAGTCTCCAATGTTTGGATCCCGCTGTATCTGTGCCTGTATGTGCATGTATATGTGTGGTCTGGATCACTGATAGGTTCTGTCATCCTGTTTAGGAAGTGGACTCTCACCTCCTGTTTCCTCCAGCTCCCTTTTCTATTATGACTACATTACAGCTCCTTCGAGTATACAGCAAGCACACACACACACACACACACACACACACACACACACACACACACACATATATATATATATATATATATGTTATATAGCAGAGCTTGCCAAAAAAGTTGATGTTCTCAAAAATATGGAGACAACGATGTCATTTGGATAATTTAGCTATATTTCATCTTTTAATGCAGGTCAGTAAAAGCAAACCGATCAATTTCTACCTTTTAAAGCTTATTTACTGTCATGTGTTTGGAAGGACTGTAATTCGTAACACTTTCTCATTCTTACACATAAATACCAAATATATCTTTTATATAACAAAGAAATATGGACACTCTCTTGCTCTCTGACACCCACCCACAAATAATTGAGATGCCATTTGTTTAGTCAGTCCCCCTTAGTCCACTTGGCTGACCTATGACTCAAGCTCTCCACACCATTTGGTGTAAGTGTACTGGGGCTCTCTTTGCCTGGGTGTGCGAACACCCAACACAACTTTTATTTAGGACTTTTTTAAAAAGTAAACAATAATTGAAAAATCATTAATATTAAAATATTAAATTAGCCTGTCCCATAAAAATCAGGTGCAAGGTAAGAGCCCATGAGAGGATGTCATTTGCAGAGAATCGCAGCATTATAAATTTTGTTTTCATAAATAAAGCAGCAGTTTTTTGGACGATTGTATGCTTCCAACTTTGGGGGAATGGTTTAAGGAAGGTCCTTGTTCCAGCATGACTGTGCCCCAGTGCTCAAAGCAAGGTCCTTAAAGGTTTGGTTGGTTGCGTTAGTTTGATGTCACTGGTCTGCACAGAGCACTGAAACCCAGAGTTGTGAGCCAGGCTCTTGTTTCCAATATCAGTGTCTGATCTCTCAAAATCTATCCAGGATGAATAGGCAAACACAAGAGTCCAGACTCTTGTGGAAATCGTTTCCAGAAGAGTGGAAGCTGTTATAGCAAGAAAGGGGAATGCCTATGGATTTATATATGGGACGTCCTGTAGGTGTAACACGTAGGTGTCCCAATACCTTTGCCTATATAGTGTACTTATACTTTTAGACATAAAAATCAATTACCTTATAACTTTTTTTTTTTACATTGCCTAATTCGACGTGTGTCATATTTCAGTAAGGTATTGTTACTTTACCTTAAGGATTGGGAACGACACTAATATTTGTAAATATTAATTTAGTATTTCAGCTATTTAGGGGAAAACCATACACTTGCAATTGAGAAATATTATCTTGTCTACGCTGTAATTACTTCTCAAAGAGAATAAAGAGTACATTTGAACAAATCAATAATCTCAAAGCTGTGCAGCTTTCTGCACTCACCAAATAATGCCTTTTATAGCCTTTAACAGGACTGAGGGCTTAAGTGAATTCTTAATGGCTCATTAGATGCAGAAATGTCATTTTTCAGTGAGTAGTCTTCACTGTTCTTATATTCCTTCATAAAATTAACAAAACGTTATTTGACCTGTTATAAGACTTAAGCATCTGATGAATCAGAGGGAGGTAAAGCCACTCTCAGGAAACACACATGGAGGCTCTTATTTGATTCTGCTTGATGTTTTTATAGATCACACTTAATTCCCTGTAAATGTCTCCATGGTTTCTTGGGTGATAACTGACTTTGACACGTCTCCGGTCCATTGTAGGTTAGGAACAGCAGGACTCTCTCCTCGTGACTGCGTGCGTGAGATCGTCATGGCTGCAGAGATGACCTCGGTGTGCCACTGTGGTAGATATTAAAGCATGTAGCGTTAAAACACCTGGACAGCGTGGAAAAAGATGGAATGAACACACATGAGAGCCAATGAAGGAGAAAAACAGCAAATCAAAAGAGCTCAATAAAGGGTTGCAGAGAGAGAGAGAGAGAGAGAGAGAGAGAGAGAGAGAGAGAGATTCGGCCCTCTCAGGCACACCCTGGTGATTAAGTGCTTGGCTGATGCTGGGCTTGCCATGGTCCACTGCACACACAAAATCCACACATACTCACCCTATACTGAGTGCACTTTATGAGAGAACTACAGAGAGAAGGAGTTACTGACAGCTTCACTAGGGAGTGGAAACATAAGACCACACTGAGGAAAAGAGGGAGAGTAAAAAGTGGATTGGGGGAAGGAAGGTGTAAGTCCCACAGGCACGACAATGCCAGAGCCAGAAGGCTACTTAAAACAAAGGAAAATGAAAGTTAGGTATTTTTGTTAGTTTAATTTGTGACAGTATAATGATCTGCTGGCTTCTCTGCTATTCTGGCTTCTTAATAAAACAAAATTAGCAACTCAGTGGACTATAATTAGGACATTTCAAGCGATCGTATTAACCACTCTTTGGAACTTCTGATTAAAGGGCCTGGATGGCGTGTGTTTAACGTTTGTCGTTAGGCTATGGTTAAAGCTTGGCAAACAGTACAAACATCTGTAACATCGAACACATGCCATTCAGCAATGTTAAAGGTAAACTGCAGAATGTTTGATCATAAACTCTACGCATTCAGCTGCTAATTTTGCAGTGCAGAGTAAAGCAGATCATTATATTGTCACAAATTAAACTAACAAAAATACCCAACTTTCATTTTGCTTTGCTTGGTTGTGTGAGCTGTGCTGTGATGTTTAGATGTGCTTCTATTTGACTTGTTTTATTTGTATGTTTATTGGGAAAAACTTTGGGTACACTTGTCTGTTGCAAAAGTGCTATATACGTAAATGACGTGAACTTGAACTTACGCAGGTAGCAATGGAAGATTAACTCGTTTGTTCTTCCCAAATTCCAAAGACATGTATTAGGATAAGTGGCATCCCTAAAGTGTTCTAGAGTGAGTAAGTGTGTGTGAATTCCCTTAACAACCGAGTACAATACACAAGTGCATAATGTGAATTTGAATCTAATACAAGGAACCACAATCAGACCCTGCCTTCTGAACTTTCCTTGTTCCCAATTCCTGCTATAATTAGAGCCCTATTTAGCCCAATCGAATCCAAAATCGTGTCACCATGAAATGTGCTTTTAAACTCTGCCGTCAATTTCGAAATTAATTGGGATCTGATGGTTTGTGCTTAGTGATTTGACGTGTTAGCACTCACTGCTTTTTATTCAGTGGTTTATTTGCACTATGAGGCAGTTCAAGCAAACAGGTGTTATTCCAAATTTGGCACCTCTTCCATCAGATACGTCCTCTGTTACGCGCACAACGTCTTTCGTTCAAACAATGTATTCATCTCAGTAAAACAAAATTAATTCAGTTGAAGTAAAAATGACAGCGGTGGCGAATTCGACACAATAACGGATTCCTTCCATTTTCGAGCAAAATATGTTGCGAGCGCGACGGGGAAGCATCTACTGGAAGTGGTACCAAATTTGGCATATCATCACCTGGAGCGTGAAGGCTAGCTTTAGCATGAAGCCTAGCACTGCCGTTAGAGGTAGGCTATGGCGTGTACTGTAAATTTATTTCCTATTTTAAGGGTTGTTTAATGACTTATTTAAATTGTGTGAATAAAAAAACAATGTCTGTGTAATCAAACAAATTTCGTGTGAATTTAGTAGGACAATAGTTATAACATACAGGATACTTTAATACCCTAAACCAATGTTTAAACCATAAAATGTCTTTTAATTCATGCATATGCAGTTCCAGGCCATTTGCCAGGCGACCAAACACAGTGGTACAACATGGTTCATGTTTAAACCCGGATTTTGTTTGGTATCCGACGACGGTCAGGTCCGAGTTTGAAGATTTTCTGGTGAGCGGGTCAGTCCTGCTTCTGCTGTGTAATGACACGCTGCCCTAACTGCTGGTGTAATGAACGAGTATCTACAGGCCCAGCTGCAACACCGGTCTGCCTCCAGGTCTCAACCATATGTCATCTTGTATCCAGGCTAGAAGCGACCAAACAGGGTCACTAGTGCCTGTTGTTAAATGTCCAGTTTTCCCCAATACATTTCTCATTTTGCTGTAATATTATTATTACTTTAATATATCATTGTCTGTTTCAGTTCATTTCACCACCACTTTGGTAAGTGTGTGTGTTTTTTTTAACCAGTAAGTGTAGTTAGTCATGATGTGATTAGGAGAGCGTACAAACAAACATCATTGCTTTTTGTGGCTGCTAAGTACTTTGCACGTAGTGAACTAACACCTGTTGTCTTTTCATGTTTGTTCACCGCACAGCATATTAACTGCTAATTGCTACTAATTAAAATTAAAGTACCTAACACTGAAGAAAAATGCAGGGTTTTATTGGCAATTTGCTCTTTTGTGAGCTTCACAACACTAGCAGACTTTTACACCCTGGTGATCCCTGACCTGCAGCTCCATGCTAGAGACATGACTCCAGTTTGTTCCTCTGCCAGGTCTAGTTTCCTGCAGGTCCAGATGTTCAAGGTGTTGATGGGTCATATTTGAATTAGACATCTCTCTTTCTCTCTCTCTTTCTCTCTCTCTCTTTCTCTCTCTCTCTCTGTCTCTCTCTCTCTTTCTCTCTCTGTCTCTCTCTCTCTCACTCTCTCTGTCTCTCTCTCACTCTCTCTCTGTCTCTCTCTCTCTCTGTCTCTCTCTCTGTCTCTCTCTCTCTCTCTCTGTCTCTCTCTGTCTCTCTCTCTCTCTCTCTCTCTCTCTCTCTCTCT
>JAUZST010011090.1:0-12091 GCA_034779995.1 Parotocinclus haroldoi | reverse complement strand
AGAAAGAGAGAGAGTGAGAGAGAGAGAGTGAGAGAGGGAAGGAAAAAAAATCTTCTGTTCAGTTTTCTTAGTTGATAATCTGTAACGCCGGATGCAGTCAGTCACAGCCTAAAAGCATGCTCTTAATATTTCCAATATGGAGTTATGTGAGCATTGTCAGCACTTTGAAACATCTGATATCACCAGAAAGATCCAAAACCTCCTCAAGCAGATCTGACCACCTGCTGAAATTAATTACATTGGCAGTTTTTAAAGACAGAGAAAGAACCCTTAAAAACCATCAGCAGAATACAAGCTCAGAAAATAAGACTCTTCCTTAAAGAACTACGATCAGTGTGGATTGATGGATGACGAGTCGCATGGTGATGGTCCAGAGAGGTGTTTTTTCGAAGATCTGCTTAGAATTATAACAGTGAATACATCTCTACTACATCTAAGCCTTTTCAGCTGCTGGAACTGATGAGCTGCCTTACTGTGAAAAAAAAAACAAATTAATGGATTGGTTTACAGGAAAATATTGCAGGAAGTTTTTCCCACAACTGAAAGTGGTTTTCTAAAGAGGAACGTTCACTGAGAAGGGAAGTGACACAAAGAAATGGCTTGAGAACAAATCCATCTTATTCAGGTTTTAGCCTGGCAAATTTTGAATTACCTAGTAGCACAGGGTGCAAGGTGGGAGCCAACCCTGAACGGAGTGCCACTGCATTGCAGAGCGCATTTGCACTCACAAATTGGTACACTTTAAAGATGCCAGTTTATCTAACACATACCTTTGCAATATAGGACGAAACCAGGGTAACTTGGGAAAACCCACACAGACATTAGGAAGACGTGCATAGTCCACACTGGCAGTGGTCTTTCTGTGACCGGAACCCAAAACTGGGTCTCTGATGTGACAGTCCTAACCACTGCACAGCTGTCTTACTTTAAATAAAGCTGCTGTATGTACTATACTGTAGTGGTGCACAATGTAATATGTCTATAAACTGGTGAAGTGTGTAGTGTACATTCTTACTCATACTGCTAAAGTATTTAGTATTCAATGCACAGTATACGAGTATGCAGCTCTCTAGTGACTCAGTACAATCTAGTGGGCGTGACCTGTAGTAGTATGGGGCGTGTCATGTGCCGCGGCCGCACGTGAAGACAAAGAGCCATCACTCCATTACCAAGGAAACATCCTGACGCAGGAAGTTTGTTTTCTCCTTTTTTGGACCTTAGACTGAGAAATATATGAAGCAGAAAGTGGATTTTACTCTTCAGGACCATTTTCTTCGGATTTATTCTAAAGTTGAGTCATAAAATGAGTGTGCTGGATGTTAGAGGAACTTTTTTTTTCCGATGATGGCGCTCCCAAAGTTGCGCACAAAGCAGGGATGATTCCTTTGTTCTGCTGCGGCTTTGTGTGAACTGACCAAGTGCAGGAGTGCGGAGGGTTCAAATCAGGATATTAAAAGACATTGTTAACAGTCGTTATCTAAACTATCATCGCATGGGTTCACCGGGAGGATTTATTTACTTTCATCTTCTGACGCGTCTCTTCAACTTGAACCATTGTTTCCATTTTACGCACTGGGATTTAAACCTGAGTAAAAACTACTATAAACTCCAACCAGACAGGAAATGTGGACTTTCGAATTTACTGATCCATGTATTAATTCAAACCCTTGCTCTATGGCTCTGAGCTTAATAATGTGAGGAAAGCAGAAGCAACAGGTAGTTGTGATTGAGTGCGTCAGTTTCAGTTCTGTCACTGTAACTCAGCTTTGGTCGTTTTAGGGAAAATAGTTTGATTATGAAAGTGCAAAAGGGCAGACTAAAACACACTTGGATTCTTCTGCTCATTATTTTGTAAGTCTGTTGTTGAGTTAGCCTCTTTTGACAATGGTGATTGTCTGAGTTGGATAGATAGAAAAAATAGCTTTATAGATAGATAAATGAATACATGAATAGGTCTCTAGTCCAGATAATTGATCAAAACAGACATATTACTACTACTACTACTACTACTAATAATAATAATAATAATAATAATAATAATAATAACTAGTTTAATAATAATATGAAAATAAATATTAGTTGTTATTATTATTATAAAACCACAAAAGATTACTCAAGTTAGATTTATCTAACTAATAGGCCTACTGATAGTGGTATCAAGAACAGTAATAATAGTACTATTGAACACCCAAGTAATCATACTATTTGATTGACAGTCATTATTGAATAAAATATCAACATTATTTGTAATATTAATAACAGTGATAATAATAATAATAATAATAATAATACACATAAAATTAGAAGTATAAAAAACATAAAAACATTTTGGTGAAGAATAAACATAATTATACATTTTATAGTAATATTCAATTACTATTTCAAAACTGTTCTCCAGCAATATAAGATAACAATCACCATTCAGCATCATAATAACAACAAAAGAGTCAACATGAATAATGCTACTAGTACTAATATAATAATAAATATATAAGCATAATAACAAGTTTATAATGAATATCATATCATATTTTAATGAAAAACAACAACAATAATAACAATATCAATAATAATTTTATTAGTAGTCAATATAATGGCAATAGTAATAATAATAACTATATTATTATTATACAACAATAAAACACAAAGTGAATATATATTTATTTCTACTTATACAAACAAAATTATTTTAAAACATAAAGAGTATATTTTTAAAATCAGGATTTTATTTTCCTGGTCCAGGGCCATGTTTGCTCCAGTGCCTAATGCCAGAGCTCACAGGGCGCAGGTATAAGTGCAGCCTGGTTGGATCGCCAGTCCAGGTGGATGCAACTTTAGCACGATGGTGTCTGCATGCGATCCTGTTCTGACTGTACAGTAGGGCAGTGCTGAGGCTTAAGCCTAGAACCCTGTTCTGGTGAGCTGATTAACTAGCGGCTATTCTAACTTGGTTGATGCATTTAGTGAAGTTTTCGTGTAAGTTACTCATGTTTGTGTGGATAATTTTCCACTACTTATCTGTAACAAGCTGTAAATGGCATGTAAGTGACAGACCTATTGTAAGTAGTACTCCTTTGTCCCCTACTATATTCTCTCTAATTTATAACTAATTAAACAGGTTTAAATTCACTCGTTCAGTCTGTTTCACATCTGGCTGGTCTTCCGTGTTGTTTGTAAAAGTGTCTATCAATCTATTTTTGGCTCATGGAAAAGTATCAGGTCCATCCTAAAATTTCCCTTAAGTCTTAAAGCTTTTAAGTTACACAGGTTCAATTACAGTGTTTTGTATAATTATTGTCCATTTCCATAAATTAAAAATGCAGTGCCGTTGGGAACGCTGCGTACTTGGTAGCTTTCCATTCATTTTTTTATTTCTCGCACATTTACATATCGGTTGCACACAGTTGTGCACACAGATCATTTGTGCTCGTTAAATAGCACATACTTGTACTTTAAACCGCTGAATGGATCTAGACTTAAATAATCAGAGCCTGCAACTTTAGAACAGTAGATATTAAATGAAACTATGTAAATAAGAACTGTTATTTCACTTCTGATTGACTTTATTATGACAGTATGTTCTAAACCAATTCAGACGGGGTTAGATAGGTTAGATATTTGAAATATATATTTTTAAGCTATCTTATCAGCAATAACATTTCCTATAACCAGTTGTACAAAACACTGAGCTTTCTTAGGGTTTCTTGGATTTCTAAGAATGAAGAGTCATCTTTAGGTCATACTTCATCCTCTCCGTTGGGTTAAAATTATTCTTATTCTTCTGTTTAAACCACAGTGATTAATTTGATTTCCTTGTCTTACTTCTATTAAGCGTCACTGTAACCTTGTTATCCTTTTTAAGGGTCTTTTATTCACTACAGTGATTAATACACTATTAATCAGTGATTGATAGCTGTCCAGACCTCTGTGCATTCACAGATGAAATTGAAATATACAGTGTTCCCTCGTTTATCGCAGGGTTTACATTCCAGGACCACCCGAGATAAACAAAAGTAGGGAAGTAGGGACGCTATATTTATTTTAGTATTTATGTACTGTTTTAGCCGTAGAACTTGCAGAACGTTTGGATTTCATCGTAAGGCTTGAATGAATTCAGTCTCTAATGAAACTTTCACAAACAGCAAACACAACACCGCAGATAAAAACTTTTTTTTTTTTGTCGGCAAGTAGCGACTCAGGAGACCAATGCTCTGGTCTTACTTCTCGTTTTTGGTGTGTATTCATCCGCTGAGTAAATATGCTAATTACTGTAAATCCTCATATTTTATCATTTATAACATTCCTTTATTGTTAAGAGAATTAATATTTCTAATATATTTTTAAAAATAAATTTTGTGATGTTTTATGTAAAAGTTCCGTAAGAACCCGGGAAAAAGCGGAAATCCGCGATATATTTTTCCATTTATATTTTTTGAAAAGCCGCGATGCACCGAGTCCACGAAAGGTGAACCGCAAAGTGGCGAGGGACCAGTGTACTACTTTTTTGTTCGTGCTGTGTTGATGCTGTTTTTGCTGTAAAAATAATCGTTAGTGCTGCTTCCTTATTTAAAAAAAGAAACATTACATTTTATTGCCTGTGATGCCACACAGACCTATCAGTGGCCAATTTGCACCAAAATGTTTTTACTTGTCGGTGTCGCAGTAGTGATGGTTTGTGTTGTTAAAATAATTGTTTGTGCTTTTTATTTCTAAACAGAACATTATAGATGTTTTATGGTTTAGTGAGTGATGTCATACAGCCCCCTATAAGTGATAGGTTTAAAAAGTAAGCAGCACAAAAAGATGATAACGATGGCAGCGTTGAATGGCTGTTTACAGCCATAAGAGCTGAAAGACAGATTTTTATTTCTTATTATCATTGTTGAGACCTCAGTCATTAAAGGTCAGGTGGCCATTAAATTGCACTTACTTGTAATATTATTGTGGACTGAACAAATGCTTGTGTTGCCTGTTCCAGATTCATGCACCTCTACAGTTATTTATCATAGCTCCTTCAAAATGTCTTCTGACCAGGTTACGGTTAATCCAAACAGGTCTTCGTTCACTCATTCATTGTCAGTTACAGTCATATGAGATTTAAATATGATGGATCAATCCCATTTAGCCATTCATTCCAATTTATCTCATAGAGCCATGAACAGACAATTGTTGGTGTAATATTTATTCACAGAATGTGTCTATTATTAGGCCTTGGATGAAGATCAGTATGGATTTCAACAGGAATTATTTCAGAAGTCCAAGTCATTCATGAGCTTCCTTGCAACTGCATTTCATTTGGATTCATCTCGGTTATTGCTGTATACTATTAACTTAATAATCCCTAATGCAAATCCCCCTTATTGGAAAGCAATTTCCAGAGTCCTTGCTTTTTGTCTTGTAATGTTCTCAAATGTTTTATGTATGAATGCATAACTGGAGTTCCTAAGAAATGACTTACTTACTTTAGCTGCTTAATTAAACCTTATACACTGTTGATGTAAGTTGATGCACTTCAATATCATTGTACACTGAAGCTCTAATTTGAAAGATCTTAGTACTTTTATCACCCAGTCTTGCAGTATTTTAGTTGTGTTAACACTGCAAGCCAACTACTGTACACAAGACTGAATGGCGATTCAAAATGAAAACTGTAACAGATTGCCAATTGATAAAGCTTTTATTGCTGCACACTTTATGGCCAATAATATCTGGTTACAGTAGTAACGTTGTTACGAATTCGCTGTTATTTCAACCACATTCAGTGCTAAAAGGTTTATCATATGAAGCATACCCCAATGACTATTAATATGATACTTTTGTAGGTTTTTACCTCCAGTACGTCAGTTCATCAACTTTCTGCTCTGGTTTTATGGATAACTTTTTTGGCTTGCACAGTCCCGACCCAGACACCCCTGAGATGAACTGGAGTGCCAAGTGTAAGCCAGAGCTTATTGTCCAACATTACTGCCCTGGCCCCACATATTTCAAAATCTATCAGAAAGCTGCCAAAGCAGAAAAAGAGGGACTCAACACAAATTGCCATGCTCTCGCAAGTAAAATTTGAATTGCTTTTGGAACCTTTTGTCTATATTCTATACCTCTAGATGCGAAAATCTCTGAAGGCCTTGCACAGCTAAATTGACACTCATGGAGGAAACCACATGCTATAAACGCTGAGCTGAAATCATGTGAGAAACTCCACCCAGAGAAAAGAAAACGTTACAACGAACTTCCTGTTGTTTGCCTCTTTTACACCCTGGTTTGAAGCTGTTATTCAGTCAAAAGAAACCATAATGAAGAATTTCTGGCCAGTGGCTGGGTGGGGTAAAGGTACTGGTGGACTATTGACCAGAATGTTGCAAATTTCACACCAAAGATTGCAAACAGCCAGACTTGAGCAAGATCATCCGCAAGTCACTCTTAATAAGAGTGTCTGCCAAATTCTGACAAATTTTGAACATTAGACACTGTTGTTAAACAGGGATGGGATGGTTTAGTGTTTAAGGTACTGCACTATGGACCAGAAGGCAAGACTGTCAGTCATAAGTCGCTCTGGATAAGGGTATGATATAAATATACATGTAAATTTAAACTTTATTTTTAGTCTAAAATGATTTAGCAATATGAATTGAAGGAACGTGTGCTAATTATGGATGCCAAATATAGTTTTTGAAGAATTCTCCCCATGCATCACAGTGATTTGGTTCATATTTCCCTACCATCACTCCATAAACATTGAATTTTATACTTTTACAATTGATCAATTGTACACAGTTGTGTACACATTTAAGTACAATTGCCATGTGGCATGACATGGTAACTTAAATAAAAATTTCTGAAGAATATTTGGTTTGATCTAGTTAGTCTTTCTTCTGCTTTTATTAACATAAAGTTCAAAATATGTTCTTATAAAACTAATGTGCCAGATTCTGACTAAACCAGTAACACAGACTGCTCACAAAAACTAGGAGATATTTCATTATGGGAGATTTCATTATGAAGATTCCCCTAATTTTTGGGAGACGTATATAAAATCACTACAGTGCTAATTCATGCTGAAACTATCTTCATGATGCTTCTCATTTAAGATTCTGTTTTGTGAGATCAAGGCACAATCACTGTGAGAAACACATCCCATTCCTAGTGTTATTTATTGAGCACGTACAACCTGTACCTACAGTATATACACTGCTCACAAAAATAGGGGATATTTCAAAATAATTTTTTGAAAAAAGAACCATTTGGAAAAGCAAATAAAAGGTTAAAGAAAGTTGTTCGATTACAAAAATGAAATGCAAACTCAGTTATGGTGATTGAGTAGTAAGTGATATATTCATAGGGATGAACGAAGCATGTTAAACTGGACCAGAGTGCCTCCACATTGACTGTTCAGTAGGGTGTATGGTCACCCAAGAGTGCCAAAACAAACTGAGAGTGATGGGGTATTGACAGGATCAGACTGTCCAGCAGTTCTTGTGGGATCCTCTTCATATTCCTTTTGATGAATACCATTCATTTTTGTGCAGACTGTACCTTTAATACAATAGTTCATTTGGTAGCTCCTTTGTCACCCCCCTCAGCCGGTGCCCACCCTGCACAAAGGCAGAAACAACCCTAGCCGGGATGCCAATCCATCGTACACACAGTCACACACACAGGCACACACCAAGGGCCACTTTATAGACACCAATTAAACTAACACGCATGTCTTGGGACTGTGGGAGGAAATTACCCAGAGTAACCCACACAGACACAGAGAGGACCTGCAGACACCACACACAAAGGACCCAAGGCCTTGATCCTCTTCTTCTTCTGCCGATGTTCCAAGTCTGTACTTTTGTCTAAAGAGGCGTTACAAATTCTGGGGTTCCACCATAAAATTAAAATCATAACTCCACAAGTCATTAAAAGTTACTGAAAGTAACTAAAGTATTTCATATCATACTGTAGATGTTGACCATTGACCCTCAAATTTAGCCTGTACCCAACCCAATGGATCAGTGTGGCCAATGTGGCCTAACACAGGACCACCATACTTGACCAAGTACTTTCAGGTGGTGGCTCATTCTGAGCACAGTAGTGGTACACCCAAATATCAATGTTTGCAACCAACCCAGCACTGATTAAGGGCTAGTACATGATTAACAGCTACAATCTTTAACTGTTAGGGGTGAAACTACCATCATGCTGACGGTGCAGTCCCCATGCTCACCTAATATTTTGCCCTAAAAGTGCTGGGTCATGGTAAGCAAGCATATACATTACTGCTGGTGATACAGTTCACCGGGTAAGAGATGTTATGGACTTGTCAGGGTGTGGACATGTGCACATTCAAATAAGGTTATTTTCAGAGGCATAGTGAGCTACCAGCTGTGTCAATAAACTAGGGTTTATTAATAAAGTGTATAGTTTAGACATAGTTAACACCACGTATAATCAGGATTCTCTATTATTTCATAAAAAGTTCATAAAATACCACAGAATCTCCCTAGAAAAACAGTGACAAAAGAGTTGGTTATACTACAAACCATAGTGGCTCTGAGTATGGCTTATAATGGATTTCCACCTTCCCAACAAGTCAGTTCGTTCCAGTTTGTTCAAGTCGTTCCAAAAAAAGTCCATAAATAAATGGTTTGCAAACTTTGATGAAGAGCTTGGCAGGCTTGCACCGAACCTTGACTTTAACTCCATTAAACACCACTGAGATGAACTGGAATGGCAAATGTGAGTCAGATTGTATTGTCCTACACCAGTCCCTGACCACAAAGTGATGTTCCACATTCTGCTGGTAATCATTCTCAGAAGACTGAAGCCTGTTGTAGCAGTGAGGGAGAAGAAACTCCATGGTAGTTTTTTTTTTACAACATAATAAAAACAATAAAAAATACAATGGACATGGGCCATTTTCACAATGATCGAAGGTCTTGGAGTTTAAGTTTGGAGTCATTATATCTTTGCTAAAACAATACATCTAAGGGTGACCTGAGACTTTTGCACAGCACTGTATATTAGGTCAATGTCTTGTTTGTCCAACATTTCCTTCCACATTTATTAAAACAGTTTTAAGGAACATTGCATTCAAGTCCAGATCCCTAGGAAACAAAACAAGTGGGATTAGGGTTTGTTTTGGACTGACCGCATTAAATCATAAAGAACAATACATCACGATTTAAATGATTTGTAAAAACTACTGTAACCGTGTAAGTCTAAATCACTCTTTCTCCTTCCTCCATGTCATCTTCTTTTTTTCACCAAACAATATAAGGTCTTTCTTTCATAAACTGGGAACCATAATTCTTTAGTTATTGCACTTGTTTCGAATTTTTATTTCATGTTCAGGCTTCTTCGGATAGGCTACACATCTTGTATGCATTAGAGCATTTTCTGCAACTTGGAATGCTTAAGAAAATGCAAGTAAAATTTAGAGAGCAAAAACGATGGGGAGAATGAGAGTTCCTGAAAGTTGCTGTTGGATTTGCAGAGTACAGAGCACATCTGTGAAACGGATCACTGTATATTGCGTCCTGGGACGGAGGATGAAGATAAATGTGCTTTGACAGTCGAAGATTGGCTGCACTCTTTGCGCTCGTGGATATGTGTGCGTATATATTTAAGTGGTTCCACATGTTACGGAGTGGATGGAAATAATGCCTCTGGGAGATCAGCGATCGCGGTCACATATAGGGATAAACACACGTGCTGAGTAAAAAAGTGCTACAATCTAATTGATCGATTTACAGGCCATGCAGGGTAGATTCAAGCAAAAGTGTATTGCCAATTTAGAGCGTTTATTTGTGGAATATGGGTTTAAGAAACGATTTGGGCACCACTGAAAGAATGGCATTGCTCAGTATCGAGACTTACAGCAAACGTCAAAGAAGACAGATGATATAGTAACATCTGAGAATCTCAGGATTCAGATCATTCTGGTCTTAGGACATGGACGTATGTTATTCATTTTCCACTTCCCTTACTCTAAAGGGCATCATTCAGTATCAAACGTCATTGTGTGTTATTCCTGGAGAAGGTCAGCTTGGTCAGAACATTAGAATGAGTTACGAGCTTAGCCTAGAGATTGTGAAAGAAGATTTTGAACATGCAAAATTGGACTACTGGGCCTCCGATCCTCCCATCCAGAATTGATGACTCTCACAAGAAGATTTGTGTCAACAAGCCGTGAAACAAAGAAACAAAGAGTGGAGATCACAGCCGATTTTAAGACTCCATGACTCCATTTAATTCAAATTCAGAAAAAAAAAATGTCTGTAAATAAAGCGTCCATTCTATGAATTGATGTTGGTGAAATTTCATTAAAAAAGCTATTTTTAAACATGTAATATCTCGCTGCAGTATCACACTGTTTATTCATTAAACTCAATCTCCTCCCAGTGAACTTTAAAATCCCAGACACTGAGTGGGTTTACATGCACTCAATAATTCAGTAACTGCAGAAAATCATATTCTGTCAGCAATCCAATCAACGAGTTTACACGCACTCGGGTAATCGTATGAATCAGGCAGCAATCGGATTCGTAACCAGCCAATAATGTCACAGAAGGATGCGACCTTAATGTCGAATGTATTATATTATAAACCTCAATAACTAAATAATAAGATTCTTAATTCACGAGCCTAAAGCCTTTAACAAAAATGTTAGTGTTTCTAATTAAAGGGTTGCCAGATCCCACCAAGATCCCTGGTTTGATCCCAATTTTGGACTCTGGAGCTTGTGTGGAGATGTCCAATCCGTTTCCATTTCTCCAGGTGCACTTAACGTTAGGCGGCCCCAATTTACTCTGGCCATTGACATGGGATAAATACTGCAAATAAGAGAGTTCCGGTTTGAAAAACAAGCACCAGGTGTTGTAGGGTGTTCTAGAATGAGAAGATCTGGCAAACAAGTTTGATTTTGTTTGCATGCACATGCATACCGTGGCAACCGATTGAAATCAGAGTAGGGTTACATGTGTGCTAAGAAATCCAGCTTTTTTTAAAATCAGATTTCATAATCTGATTTTTAAGCCTTCACCTGGCCTGAAAAATCAGAGTTTTCTGTTTACATGACCACTTGAATAATAATCGGATAACTGAAACCTGATTATGTTTGGATTATTAAAGCACATGTAAATGCAATCAGGAATTAGTAACAAAGTTAAAAAGACACTAACTGGCTTTGACTGTGCAATTATGAGCCAAGCCTGTGGGCATCACTGGCATTGAATGAATATAAACAATCAAAACATGAGCATTTATTGGATATTGAAGGCCCTTTTGTTTGGCCCTCTCTGAAGCATGGCTCTTGTGATGGTTGGAACATGACTTCTCAAATTTGAATCAGGCAGCACCAGTCATTCTTAAAATGTATGGACAATATTTACAATGTACAATTATTCCAAAAAATTTCATGCGTTATTATGCGAGCAGCATTGTATGTAAAAACACAACTAACTGCAGCTCCTTTGGAGGATTAGAAGTATCCCTATACTGTTGCTACGATATGGATTGTCAGTAAAAATGAAGTGGTCATGTGCGAACATATGTACTTCCCCTATTTTGAAACCCACCAGCCGCCACCAGTTCCACATGTGTTCCATGGTTCTGATTCACTGACAACTTTATAAGAAGTCGAACAAGCCAACTCGTATAAAAATTGCAACTCCTAAGAATTCCTGCTAAATTTGGGGGTAGCGGGTTGTAGATTTTTGCCCAGCATCATCAAACACAAGTCGTATATAGAAGCCAGGTATATGTGTAAAAAGCAGAATATATATATATATTTACCTATTTTGAGGTGTGTAACAGTGCTGTGTGAAATTGGGGATTTTCTGGGTGTCAGTTGTTTATAACTTTTGGACTGCAAGATATATTGCAAATCTGATTTCTGTGACGATTCTAGTCTTTGATATGGTACATGACCACCTTCCCACTGGAAAAACTTGCCCTTGATCCAATTTCAAGACGACAGCCATGTTCCAGACATAGCCTAAAAGACAGGCCCCCTCACCCATTACTTGGGGGTGTTGAGATATCTCATTTTCTCTTTAGATTCTAACATAAAAGAGTGTCGTGTATTTTTTGACTCACTCTGTGT
>JAUZST010011089.1:0-12091 GCA_034779995.1 Parotocinclus haroldoi | reverse complement strand
CGGCCTAGATGTTCATTAAATAAATACTAAATGTATATTAAATTATAGGAAAATTAGTTTAAAATAAATAACAAATTATTAACAAAATTTAAATCAGTAATAGAAAAATTATTAAATAACTAAATTATAAAACAAAATTGATTATATAATGAGTCCTTAGAGGAAGGTCCTAGGAGGCACATCGTCTCCTAATGTCCAACCGATGGAGGGAGTTCCTGCACTCTGGTGGGAACTGCCTCTGCTCCGATCTGACCTTCCAGTTCATTAATTTATTTGTAGATTAAACTATACATTCCCAAATTTATTTGTCTTTCCATTTAACCATTCACTAACTCCTTCATCAATCACTTTATCTCTTCACAGTCACACATCCATTTATAACCACCTGTGAATATACCCATCCACCCATCATCATTTTATCCAGTTATGCATTCATTACCCTTTTTATTCACTCAGTCACCCATCAGTAGATCAATTAATGCACTCAGGCTGTTCATCTATCTATTCATACATACAACTCACCTCAACCTATACATCCATCCATTTATACATATATTAATCTCTCTTGGAGCTGATAGAGTGAGAAACTGGAGTTAGATATCAATTATGTTCTGATGTTAAAAAATAGAAGCATTCTTTCTTACATTACAAACACTATGGTGGATTGATTTCCTCTGTCAGTGCTGTTTGGAGTGAAGTAAGCATTTTATACCCTTTTCTGTCCAGATCATTTTATCCACACAGCTGAGTCTGAAATAAACAACCCCATTAAAGGTGACTATAAAAAGCAGAAAGCTTCAGAGTGTAGAGTTTTTAATAAAGCAGACAGAACAGAGCGTGAGCCAGTTTCAGACCTGCTGTTACTCTACTAGGAAACAGAATGACTCATATCCTCCAAGGCCGCAAGGGCAGTGTGTGTGTATGGACATGATGAGATAAGCTCTGGCTCTCAGTAAGCACAGGATGATGTAGTCGCGATGGCATCATACTTGAAAAAATCTGAACACTGGATTTGATTAGAGAGACAGAACCTGCAACTCTTCTGAGGAACTTCTATTCCTGCGATCCAGTATAGCTCACGCAAGAACCCTTTATCTTAAGCGAACAGCAATAACTGGTACAATTATGTATACCCTGTGTCATGTGCCACAGATCACACCTAGAGTGGCCCCTGTAAATGGAGAGTACTGAATTTGGTTAGTTGGAAACCCTAACTCACATCCAGTGGCCATACAGACATTGTTCTCTTCAGGTCTGTTCAGTTCTTTCCAGTCCCTATCCTCTGATATATACTGCATTCCAGAACTCCAGCATCAGCTCTCACCTACAAAAAACAAGGTCTGGTGTGAGAACAAGATCCATGGACGGACTGTGTGCCTACTAGCTCAGGACAAAACTGAGGGTCTGACACCTTAAAAGTCCAGCCATAAGAATTAATACAGAGTATTATAAAATCACTACTTATTATTAAATTCACCCCTTACCTTTGCTTATTGCCAAAATCCTTTAAACGTGGCGTCAACTCCTGATTATAAAAGCCAATCTTGACCCTTGTGTTTTGTCTAATTATAGCCAAATTTCAAATCTATCTTTCCTCTCCAAAATCTTATAAAGAGCGGTCTATCATTACATTATTTAGCAGACACCCTTACAGTCTTACAATCCAAGCAGTTGTGGTTTAAGGGTCTTGCTCAAGGACCCAACTGTGGCAGAGGTGGACCCATTCGAACCCTAGACCCTCTGGTCCAGAGTCCAGTTCCTTAACCACTAGGCTACCACAATGCCCTATCAGCAGCTCTGTAGTTTCCTCCAAAGTAACGGTATTAATGAATTCCACTACTATTACATTCTGTGTTTATGAATGCTTATTTGCTCATACGTGACTTAGATGAGATCTCACAGCCCAAATTTCCTTAGATATTGAACAACATGGCACAGCCAAAATATGTTGATTTACATTTAGAGTATTTAGCAGAAGCCCTTATCCAGAGCGACTTACAAAAGTGCTTTAAGACATCAGTAACACAATCCATTCTTAATAATAAGGAATCTAAACAAGAATACACGTACTAAACTGTAGAAGTTGTGTGTTTTTTTAAGAAATAGAAGGACAAGGGTGGGGATTTTGGTTTAGTTTTAATTGAGGTTGATTTGACATTTATAAAGCAGATCTAAAATGTTACAATAATAAACAGGTTTTATCCAGCCAGAGCTGTATTCATCCCACACACAATGGAAGAGGGTGAGGGCTAGAGAGGGTAAAAGGGTCACTGACATTTAGTTATTTAGCAGCCTCCCTTAACCGGCACAATTTACAACCGATACAATCTTACAATTGTGTGTTAAGGGCCTTGCTGAAATGCAAATGCAAATCAGTGGCTACCTCATGGTTTCAGACACATTCATGAGAACAATGTGACTGAATAATATATGTAACACTTAAAGTACGAGAATAATAGGCATTGGGGTTTTGTGTGATTGTCTTGTGTGAATTCAATGTGGTGGAGGAAAAGAGTTCTAAAGGCTGAAATGTCTGGAATAATTATTTATTGAAGCACATATTTAACCCTGTCAAGGTTAAAGAAATCTGTTGTCCCAAATACCCATTTTACGTTATTTCAATATTTGACATGAATTAAAGATTTGAGCTGTGTAACACCCACCCAACATCTTTTTACTTTAACATCTTTAAACAGCTTTACAGTACAAACCCCACTTAGGCGTAGCAGTCTAGATGTAGTCAGTGATTAAAAAAAACACCCAAATCGAAATGTCAGATTGCTGAACTATGCATGCATTTCTGTCTCAGGCAGATAAATGGTTACAGGTGTGGTCTGGTTAGACACTGGGTCTTGGCATAAGAGGGTATAAAATTGCTTCCTCTGAGTCTCTCGGAGACTACCTTTGGGTAGGTGTATGTCTTGGTGAGAGATCATTGACTGCTAGACATGCCTCTACAATGCACTCAGTGATTCTGCCCAGCTGACACAGGTGGCACATTCACTACCCACATCTGCCCGGACCATTTCCAGGTCCTGCTTAGCAGAAGGGAATTTGTTGTCCAACTGATGCCCAATATGTGTCCTGCTGTTGCCAGCCAGAGATGGTCCACTTTGTTAGCAGTGGTGTTGTGAACATGAAACTGTGACAGTATCATCTTTGTTTGAGGCCTTGTGCTGAGCTCTCCAAACCTGCCTTCGCTGTGGAACGAAACACTGCAGAAACTTCCAAATGCCAATTTTCAGGAGGATTCTGCTCAACCAAGCACAGCAAGGATTTCCCAGGAATGTTCTCTTGAACAACATCTTCCAAAGTTCTCCAACTTTGGCAAACTATAAGTATACAGCATCTACAGGCCCAACTGTGAGCAAATGTGTCATAGAGATATTCTCACCAAGAGGTAAATTACCCATAAGTAGATTCTGAGAGCCTTTTTATAGCACAGTGGGGGAAAAATCGGGAAGACGGTGTTAAAACTAAACCTAAACCCTATTGATTATCTGTGGAGCGTTCTCAAATGGAAAGTAGGACAAGCACAAGATGTCTAACATCACCAGGTCTGTGATGTTATCATGGAGGAGTGGAAGAGGAGTCCAGTGGCAACCTGAGAAGCTCTAGGGAACTCCATGCACAAGAGTTATGGCAGTGATGGGAAATAATGGTGGCCACAGAAAGTATTAGCAGCTTGGGAGCAATTTGGCCATTTTTACTTAGGGGTGTACTCACTTTTGTTGCCAGTGGTTTAGACGTTAATGTGTGCTTATTTATTTTGAAGCCACAGCAAATTTACAGTGTTACACAAACTGTAGACTGACTACTTTACATTGTATCAGTGTCAGAACTTCAGTGTCCCAAGGAAACATAACAAAATGTTTCAAAAATGTGAGTGTACTCACTTTTATGAGATACTGTATATCTGGTTCTTTATTTTTCAGTGACTTGAGTGTATTTGGAAAGCTGCTTTGTAAAACACGGCAAATATATCAATATGACTTGAGGCACGCACGGACACCCACAGGTGGAGTATATAAAAACATATTTATTGTATGATAGTATACAGTGCCACAGAGTCGTGTAGTTACACAGTACAGTATTAGAGCTGCTCTGCAAATAAGAGCTTTATGAGATGCATATTTATAATAACCATGAGCAGATCGGACAGTTTCACAGACTGAAGGATCATGTCTCACACACATGCACACTCGCACATGTTCACCACAGACCTGCCTACCCGCAACCATACGACAAACACGTACTGTTCATAGGAGAAAAGAAGTAAGACGTCAATACGCAAGGCTCCTTTGCTGATTCCTTGACGAGTACAAAAACCAAAGATTAAGAAAGTAGCTGGTCCTACCATCATGCAGCTGAATACACAACGCTCCGACATTCAAGTGCGATGAAACCTCCATACATTATGCACACCTCAATCTCTCTTTATGCCCAGTCTGTGAATTAATAGCGCACAACTGTTGGTTTAACTCACCAAATGCTCTTAATAAATGTAACTAAATAAATGTGTCAAGCGTGTGTGTGTGTGTCCGTGTGTGCTAGGATTGGGTTGCTTTGTACAATTTAAAATACTTGGTGTTGCCAAATCTGTGAATGCTCTGCATTTTCCACCACGATGACCTCGTTCTCAGTTTGGCTCCAGAAATGAATCTGGTTAACATGAGTAAAACTGACTGCTGAGGAAACGAGCGTTGAGCCTGAGGAAGCTTCCAACAGCAGCAATTTAAATAGGAGCGATCATTTTCCTCCCAAAATTTAACCCTAGTTGTCATGGACAGGGTGGCGTTGAGGGGAGGGGGTGCTGGCAGGGCAAACTGCTAGTTCATTAAAGGTTCAGGGTAGAACCCTCACGAGCCCTCGCCTCCATCAGACACAATCAGCCGTGCCTGCACAATGCCCGTTTGTTGGTGCCTGATCACTCAAACGGTGCTATGCCGCGCACACATACACACGCGCACGCACGCACGCACGCACACACACACACACACACACACACACACACAAACTGTTCTTGATCTGCCATTAATTTGTGATGTTGTGAAGTTCCACGCAACGGTGTGTGTTCACACTGGCAACCCACACACCAAGTGGTCTAAAAATGGTTCCCGTTAACACTTGTCAGTATCATTTATGTTGGGCTTAAATGGAATTTCAAACCAGATTTCATTTGGTTTTGAAAGTCTGAGCCTTGCTTATGGGAACTGGGAGTTGGACACATCTCAACCTCAACTTTGAATTCTCTACCTTCTTATAAGTAATGCATAACATTAAGTGCTACATCACTAAGGTTTGCTTTAATCCCAAACTAAAAGAATCAACATCAGTACACGCTGATGCTCAAGTGTCTAAAAATCCTGGGATTTGAACTTTATTTATACTTAACCAAAGCAGTTTAAATTTGAGTAAGACAGAATCTAAACAGCTTTGCCTGGTTCTGAGCCTGCAGCATTCTGATTAATAGAGCAGAGTTTTAAACTGAGATACAATTGATTTTTAATTTATGTGAACCTTTAACGTTACATAATTTGGCACCCGCTTTAATCCATATCGATTTTTCGGCAATTACGAAATAATATTAGTCCAAGCTGATACGGCTCAAGAGATTTGTCCAAGAGTCCAGCAATTGTAGCTTGGAAACGATGAGATTTAAACTCCCGACAAAAAGTTGGCAACCAATTCTCTACAGACTTTGTTTAAGAAAAGCAGGGCAGAAGGTTAATGAACTGACTTGCTGGAAGCAGAAGCCTATGAATGTGTCATATCGAGAGCCACTGAGGTCTTCAATACGAAGCATTCTCCTGCCAGTCTGTCTAAGAAGAATCCGCATACGTTGTCACAAGTGAGTGCTGCTGAAATAGAAGAGCTCAGTAATTAGAAGTACAGACTGCTCATAAAATATGAGGCAATATTTCAAGATGAATATGAGGAACAAAAACCGCTGGACAGTCTGATCCTGTTCATGCTCCGTCACTGACAGTGTGTTTTAGCAGCCTTGGGTGACCGTACGTACACCCTGCTGAACAGTCAATATGCAGTACACTCATGAAGTTTAACGATTTAAACACCCCCATAAATATGTCACGTGCTACTCAATTATCATAATCACCATACCATATCATTTTCCTAATCAAACAACTTTAAACAACTTTGCCCTTTTCTGATTATCTTGTTTAATTAAATCAAGTCAAATGCTTGTTTTTTAATCACTTCATATTCGTTTTGAAATACCTAATTTTTGTGAGCAGTGTGTTAATGTATATATATTTTGTTTTTTAATTAAAATGTGTTAATATTGTAATCTTCCCATTTTTGCTCTTTTAAAAAAAAAAAAAAAAACTAAATCAAGAGAAACAAAATGGGAAACAGGTTCTTCACTTCACCACAAATGACTATAAAAGAGAGAAAGTTTGGACTCAGTTTTGAATCACAGCACTCGCACATGAAAATGCACTGCATTTTTGATCGCCAGTGTGAACATGGAATTTGAGTTCATCTCGTTGTTCTTAAGAGGAGCTAAAGGCAGGTGTGATGGGTATTAATTAAAAAAATTGGTCCTGCTCAACTACACACAAAAAAAAGTTCATACATATTTTAAAGACGGAATAAAGAAGTAAAAATTAAGACTTTACAAACAGAAACACAGCTCTAAAAATAAAAAGAACAGTACGAGAGAAGAAGCCGAGCTAAAGGGTGGGAAAAAAAGTTCCAGTTGTGTGTCCTCGTTCTGATTTTGCATCGAGCACCACGCCACGCTCCAGTTTTGGCACGAGGCTCTGCAGACGGAGAATGAGACAGACAGAGAGAGAGAGACAGGAATCTGCTAGACGTCTCTCTCAACACGCCGTCGTCTCACTGAGAGAGAGAGAGAGAGAGAGAGAGAGAGAGAGAGAGAGAGAGAGAGAGAGAGAGAGAGAGAGAGAGCGCAAGACACACATCAGATTAACAACTGAATCCAATTTAATCTGACCACTGCAGGTACATTGTTTACTAGATGTCACTTAGTATTACTTATTTTAGCTCATTCTTTAGAAAGTGCAAACAATTTTTCCAAATTATCAGTACACACACTGAAACATTGACCACTTGGTCCATAACTATATATTTATGTAGATGCGTCGTGTCAAATTACTGTTCGTGTGAATACTTGAAACAGTGGTTTCCCAAGAGAACATTACCCTTAGCATATCTTCCCCTCATCGGCTCATCACAGTGCATCCTGGTTCCATCACTTCCCCGGAAAAATGGTTCACACAAACCCAACTGTCCACGTTTCCAGTATCAACTATGAGAACCGACTGTTCACTTTCTAAGAAAGCTATATCAGTGTGAAACATGTACTGTTGTATCCTGATGTTGTTATTTGGCGTGTGAGTGGGCTGAACGTTTTGGCTCATCTGTGTTTATTTAACGTATATACTGTATATACACGTATCTTTATTAAGTACACTTTGTTTCCAAATTCACTGTCAACTTCGTAGTTCATCAATTACACTCTAGTTCATCTGTGTCTGTACATACATTGTTTATCTCCTTTCCTCTGTTCTCTAATGGCGAGGCCCAGCAGAGGCCCAGCAGAGGCCCAGCAGAGGCCCAGCAGAGGCCCAGCAGAGGCCCAGCAGAGGCCCAGCAGAGGCCAGGTACAATTTGGGTGGTGGATCATTCACAGCACTGCACTCACACTGATATGGTGGTGGTGGTGTTAGTGTGTTATGCTGGTATGAGTGTATTAGACAAAGCAGTTGCTGGAGTTTTTAATCCACTCCTTTAAAATCAAAACTGTGAATGTCATTCACCTACCAGAAATGTCCAGCCACCAGCATCCTGTGATCACTGATGAAGGGGTTAGAGGATAACTTATACAAACTGCAGTAACAGATGAGCTGCTGTCTCTGACTTTACATCTATAAGGTGGAGCAATATAATGGATGCGTCTAATAGGAGGCAGCACGGTGGCTCGGTGGGTAGCACTGCTGCCTCACAGCAGGGCGGCTCAAACCCAGGGTGAAGCGGTCTGGGTCTTTTCTGTGTGGAGTCTGTCTGGGTTTGCTCAGAGTACTACGGTTTCCTCCCACAGTCCAGACGGCAAGCATGTTAGGTTAACTGGTGTTTTTGAATTGACCCTTCATGCGTGACTATATGCGTGCGCGTGTGCCCTACGATGGATTGGCATCCTGTCCAGGGTTGTTCCTGAGTTCTGCTGTTGTGATCAGTGTTTCCGGGTGGGCACCGGCTGGCCTGTGACCCCACGTGGATTAAGTGAAAGATAACGGATGGATGGTGTCTAATAGGTACTATTTGTGAAGTGGCCTGAGATGAACAGGCGAAAGTTTTTATTGCAATAATTTAAATTAAAGAGGGCAGAAAAAACTATTTGTTTAATCAACATTTTGAAGTAGCTCCATTCCATCAGGCACCTCGATGTTAAAACCTCATCAGACTAGGCCCTTTACTCAGAACAGCAGAGGAACAGAATTTTCCTAGAACTATGTATTATACAGATAATAAACACAAATAAATCCACTGATTGGTCTTTGGATCCAATTTAAGGGAATATGTTATTAAAACACTATTCTATAAGATAATTTGAGTTAGATCTTGGTGATAAAAGTCTAGGATCCAATTAATGTTTCTCTTACTTTTTTTACTGATTATATATTTGGGAAAAAAAAAAACTCTTTTAATGTTGATGTACTCCGTCACCCTCTTATCAGCTGTAGATGGTATTTAATGAAGGAGTTTATGCCAGCCAACAGTTTTTGTAAGTGTTGCGAAGAAAATAAAAAATGACGCGACAGAACCAGCAGTGCTGCTGATGCTCTATAACTTTCCCTTCATATTTCTGGCTGAAAACATTAAGAGTCCTGGATGTTTGATTTACTGCACTGACTTAACTCTGCCTTTCCAGATCAACCTTGAAAGTTTCAATCTGGTCATTAATTACTTCATCTGCCAAATTTAAATCGAGAAAAATGTTTTTAAATCCAATAGAGTTTATTAAATTAATTAGTCTTTTGCATATAACAATGTCGCTGATTTGTTATGGTCATTGCTAGGTTTATATGTGGCTGGGTTCTACTTGGAAAAAAGCTTCATTTAGAAAACCATCAAGACATCATGTGCTCAGAGGGTGTCTTTTTGCATAAGACTGCAAAAAGAAAACAGAAAAGCAAAAACCACTTAAATGATTCTCTGGAGAAAGAAAGACGTTTCCGGTTTCACAGTGGTTTGTGTGGGGTGGTGTTTTTGGATTTAAGCAAAATCCCAGTATAGGATATCACCACAAACATTCCAATTTAACTGCCTATTTTACAACAGAAGATAACTGTCATTATTATAATAAGAACAAAAAACAGTGAGTGGGTGATTTCTAGTTACCTAGGTCGTTGTTTTTGGTGATTGCTGCTGCTGCTCGAGAGCGAGGTCCCTGCTGAGTGAAGTGGTATCCGAATTTCACTATACTGGTGTTTGCCTCCAGCATTTTAGCAATTTCCATCTCCACTGTAGTTCCAAGTTGCTGCCTCTAAATGAGCATACACACAGAAATAATGCATCACCATTCCTCACAAGTTGTCGTCATGACCATCATCATCAAAACCAAAAGCCTGCACCACACCAAACTCATGCATCGAAGCCAATCACATAGTAGAAAGTCAGTGAATTTAGGCATATAGACATAAACAAATCGACCTGCTTAACTGAGCAACAGAACGGGAAAAGATGATTTAAGTTACTCTGAACTCGTGGCATATTTCTATTTCTAGATGTGATGGCCTGGTTATTTCAGAAACTGCTAATACAGTCATTTAGCGAGAATGGGCCAAGAGAAAATATCCAGCGAGCTGGAGTTACTGTTGCCCGTTTTGGTCTCAAACCAGTCTGGCCATTCTAACTTAACCTCTGGCATTTTTACCCAATCACTTGCTATAACCAAAGTGTACAGGTGACCATCTCTGAATGCATAAGTCAACTCTTTAAGGAGTTGGTCTACAGCAGCTTGGTACCACTCCTGACAGCTAAGAACAGATAACTGAGGAAACAAATTATCCAAACCCACAAAAACTGGATGACAGAATAGAAAAATGCTGCCTGGTCTGATGAGGGTGGTGAGGTCAGAATTAGGTGTAAACAACATGAAAGCATGGATCCATCCTGCCTTGTATAAACAGGTCAGGCTGTTGGTGGTGGTGTAATGGCGTGAGGGATATTTTAATGGCAAACTTTGGGCCCCTTAACAACAGCAGCCTGCCTGAGTATTGTTGCTGACCATATGCTTTACTTTAAGATCAGTGTACCATCTTTCAGATGGATCCTTCCAACAAGATAAGGTACCATGCCACAAAGGCTAAGTTTCTTAAGTTCAAATCACTTCCACTATCACCAGATCTCAATCCAATAGAGCACCTTTGGGATGTGTTTGAATGGGAGATCCACATCGAGTCTGTCCCAGTGGAGCAAAAGCCACTGTACAGCACTGCCAAAAGTATTATGGTACAGTATACAGTACTGTTCTGAACTCTTAATTATAACAGATTCCTGTCTTAATTGCTTATTTAAATTCCATTATGCCACCAAATATGGCAGCATATTATTATTATTATTTTGTTATTGTTGCTCTTCTGCCGGCAGCACGGTGACTCGTTGGGTAGCACCACTGCCTCACAGCAAGAAGGTCCCTGGTTCAATGGTGTCTCTAAAGTGGCCCTTAGTGTGTGACTGTGTGTGTGTGTGTGCCCTGCAATGAATCGGCATCCCATCTACGATTGTTCTGCCCTTGCACCCAGAGTTGCCGGATGGGCAAAAGCTGGTCCGCGACCCCGTGTGGATTACGCGGAAGATAATGAGTGAATAAATAACATTTTATTTGGCCACCCGCCTCTCACTTTCTTTTGGCCTCTTAAAATAATATAATATTGTAAAGCTGCCTTGAGACGATGCACCATTGTAAAAAGCACTATATAAATAAATGTAACTTTACTTTTAGCTGCAATCCACAAGCAAACACTTGCAATTACTCTAGGAACTGATCGGTGATTTGGATACTGAATCATAAATGGTGCCATGCTAAATGTACGTAGTTCTTATGCTTACCTGGTTATCGATCTTTATCTCCGTGAGCGTGTCGTTGTCCTTCAGGGCCTCCACGAGCGCCTGCACTCCAGCACCGGTGATAAAATTCGACTCTAGATTCAAACTCCTCAGAGATTTATTCTCTCTCAGCATGTCTGCAAACGCCTATGGCCAGCACACATACAACTTAAAATCAGATGTGTGTATAAACAATTGAACACAAGAACAAGAAATCAAACCCATGTTCCAAACCAGCACGCAAACAATCAACTATACATATACAACAAGCCAATTAGCACTTTAGCCAATTAGCACAACAAGTGGTCTTAGCACTATTCTGCTGATCAGGGGTTGTATTTACTGCACACAAAAATGGCTATTTAAAGCATTTGGGAACATAAATTAGGTTTGTCTACATTGTTTAGTTTGCGTTTCTCACCACCGCGATGGGGTCATTGCTGCGTGTCGCCGCCAGGCTGAACTTCTTCACGTGCGTGTTTTTCTCCATGGCATTGGCAAAGTCTCTCAGCGTCGGAATGGGAATGTTCTACAAATCAAACATGAGGATGAAACTGTGTAAAGTTTATGTCACGGAGTATTACCTTGTTAAAGAGAAGATAGTAGCAATAACACATTGTTAAAATTGTTCTAAGATGGCTTGACTAAGAGTTATTAACACAATCATCTAGTGCATTTAGACTGAAAAGTTCAATAACTGCAGTACATCTGATTTTCACACACCTAGGTAACCTGATAATAGAAAACGAGTGTCTACATGACTATTTAATTTACGATCAAATTTTTACTGCCACCAGCCAAATACCTCATAGAAGGAAGAAAACCTCAAACTTTCATAATTTTTTAAAATCCTTCGATTGTCAAGGATCCGAGCACGAGCTAGTGCCCTAATGCTGCCGAGGTCTAGATAATGAGCGAGTGCCCTAATGCTGCCGAGGTCTAGATAATGAGCGAGTGCCCTAATGCTGCCGAGGTCTAGATAATGAGCGAGTGC
>JAUZST010011088.1:0-12092 GCA_034779995.1 Parotocinclus haroldoi | reverse complement strand
CTCAATCATGTTCTAAGCAGTAATTCCACCCCACACCTCCATCCACTCACGCTATCACATCGCAGTCAAAACGGTAAATTTTCTTATGTTTTCTAAATATTTTCTTATGTTTTTTAAATATTTTCTTATGTTTAAACACTTTCGTTAAGGTTTTTATGTTTATTTAACTCCATCTGTACTGTATTATAACTGTTTACATTTAAAAAACATACCTATATAGCCTGTAACTTTCATATATTAGCGAGTCAACAGGGAATTGTTATTATTTCTATTTCATTTATTTCTTATGGGCAAAATTGTTTCTGATAGCAGACGTTTCAGCTAGCAACCAACTGTTCAGAACGGATTGTGGTCGTTAACCAAGGTTCCACTGCAGTTTTACTTTGTTCCAAAATTTGTGTCCACACAGGTTTAAAAAATAAAAATAAAAATAAACAGACTAAAAATGCAGTATGCAGTCGCAATTTACCCTTGCATACAGACAAGACCCATTACCCTGTAACAATTACAATATAATCTACTGTCTCTGACAAAATGTGATTTTCTTATTGACAGACTTAAATAATGTTCAGTAGTTATTCTTAGGTGATCAAGTTGTGTGTTAGGTCAGTGTTCATCAATCATTGGTCACACATTTGGTACTACTACTAGAACCTACAAAAATAAACCCTCCTTTGAGAATTACAGGGACTCAAATGCATGGTTCAAAAATCAAGTATGACATAAAATATAGTTATATTAATTTTATGCAAGTTTAAAATTGCTACTACTGCTACATTCTGTTACTAAATAATCTGTGGATAGAAATATTGTCTATCATGTTTGTAATTTTCAGTGGAAGTGCACAAATTAGTGCATTCTTAGTGCTGGTCCCAAGCCTGTCTGATGCAGATTAAAAATCAGATTTCCATACCGGATTGGTCGAGGCCCGGTTTAACAATGACCACCAATAGTACTGTTGACCAGCTGGGTACCAAAGAAAGTATGCTATTGTTGGGAAAGGAGGAGAAAATGAGGGGGAAGAAATGCTATGTGGTGGTGAGAGTAGAAAATTTGAACATGGACACTATGACTGGTAAAGGTAGAGAGACAGCTGGCATAAAGGAGAGGCAAAGGGTAGACATACTATGTGTGCAGTAGACCAAGTGGAAGGGGAATAAGGTTAGGAGCATGGGAGGTGATTGAAAAGTGTTTTACGATATTGTAGATCAAAGGAGATATGGACCATCAATTACCTGTGATGAACAACAAAAGTTTTGAACTTTTTGTTGACAACTTTTGAACCACAAGAGATTTTGAGAATCTTGTGGCAATTAATTTCAGAAACAATTTTGGTCTTCTTTGATATGTTACATGACCACCCCCATTGCCCTTGATCCAGTATGGTGGCTTTCAAGATGGTGGTCAAAGATAGCCCCCCTCACCCAATACTTGCTGGGGTATTCAGATATGTCATTTTCCGCTTTGTTTCTGAAAAAAAGACTTATCACATCATCATGTACACTTTAACATAATATTGGCAGGTGAGAGGATGCCTGAGGAGTGGACATATAAGTATAATGGTCCAAATTCTAAGAGTAAGGGTGACTACAGAGGCATAAAATTGATCAGTCACAGCATGAAGATTGGGAAAAGACTAGTGGAAGCTAGGCTGAGAGAAGAGTTTAGGATTTGTGAGCAGCAATATGGTTTCATTCCAGCAAAGTGCACCACAATGATGTTTGCTTTGAAAGTTTTAATGGATGAGTACGGAGAAGGCCAGAAGTTGTTGTATTGTGTGTTTGTGGATCTAGAGAAAGCTTATGATAGACTGCCGAGAGAAGAGTTTTGGTATTGTTTAAGGAAATCTGAAGTCTGAAATGACAGTGTGACAGTGATGAGATGTGCAAAAGAAATGGGTAAACAGATGGGTTTAAAGTGGAGGTGGGATTGCATCATGAGTCCTTTTCTGTTTGCAATAGTAATGGACAGGTTGACAGACGAAGTTATGCAAGTATCTCCATGGACTATGATGTTTGCAGATAACACTGTAATTTGTAGTGAGATTAGGGAACAGTTTGAGGACGGTCTGGAGAGATGGAGTTATCCATTGGAGATAAGGGGAATGAAGGTTAGCAGGAGCAAAATGAAGTACATTTGTGTAAATGACAGGTGGTGGAGGAGTGGAGGTGCAGTTGCAAGGACTAGAAGTGTTGAGAGTCGATAAGTTTAAATACTTGGGGTCAAGTGTCCAAAGTAAAGGAGAAAGTGTGGTATCGAGGTGAAGAAGCGAGTGCAGGCAGGGTGGAGTGGGTGGCGTAGTGTGACAGGAGTAATTTGTGATAGAAGAGTATCTGCCAGAGTGAAAGGGAAAATGTACAAGGCCTGCTATATTGTATGGCTAGGAGACAGTGGCACTGACAAAAGAACAGGGGAGGGAGCTGGAGGTAGAAGAAATGGAAATGCTGTGATTCTCATTAGATCATTCTCATGATCACGAATTAGTTTATTAGAGGGACAACAAAGGTAGGGTGTTTGTAGACAATGTTAGGGAAGTGAGACTAAGGTGGTTTGTGCATGTGCAGAGGGATGAGGGTTACACTGGAAGAAGGGTGCTAAATATGGAGCTGCCTGGCAGGAGAAGTATAGTTAGGCCAAAGAGAAGGTTTATGGTTACTGTGAAGGAGGACATGCAGATGGTTTGTGTGACAGAGGGGGATTTTGATGACATGACTCCTCATGGGAACAGCCAAAAGAAGATTTCTGCACTTTTCAGATTTGTTTGTCGATATGATTTCCAGTATATCTGTACGGGTTTAAGAATGTAATTAAAAGTAAAGTATTGATATAACATTTTCTAAGAAGTAATAAGGAAGGTAATCTCATTTTAGTTGAATTTAACGAGTAATTAGTAAATTAGTAATTAGTACATTTTTGTTGGAGGTCAGAAAATGATTCTGGAAGCTTGGGTTGTCAGGTTTGAAACACGGTAAAGTATCCAGTCCATAAGCTTTCCATGGTGCATCAGTAGAAGTTGGTGGTTTTCATTCCACAGCACTTTATTCTCCAAAGACAGAATAAATGTTGCTGTGAATGTTCAGGAATATTGCCTGGTGTTTATTTAATATCTGTATGCCCAGGAATCTAAACCAGCTTTCCACCACTGAGTCACTTTTTTAAAAGTCAATAGTGAGCACTGTTGTACGCATTGTTATTGTACAAGTCCGACTACAGTGGTTTTATCTGAAAACTTGATTACTGCCCTATATTTGGATCCATGGGCTGTTAGCAGTGGGCTGAGACAGCAGGCCTACTGAGTAACTATGCTGACAGTCAGTGTAGATAATTATTTGTTGCCAAATGTCACTGATTGTGTTCTGTTTGATAATAGGTCTAGTTCTGAAGGTATGTAATACTGTTTGTATCATCTACAATATAATCTTAATTGTTGTTTTTACAATATTTGAGTTGACATAATCAAGTATGTCGCTCTCTTTGCAAAGACAGTTAAACCATGCACCTTAAAAGTTTACATATTCACTTAGTCATGTAGCCAGGGAGGAATGTGTGCATGCAGCATGGTAGTGCGACAAATGAAGCTTGCCTTCTACCTAAAAGAGCATAGCTGGAGTTCAAAATAAGTGATAAAACAGCACCAGGACACGAAATACTACAAAAACCTCGCAGTCTTAGTTGTAATACTCAATCCTCACCTAAAACATAAAGGATTTTTTTTTTTTAAAGATGGATGTTGCTGTTGTTGGAAATATATTGCTGTTAAAGACAGCTCGATAACAAACTTATTTCACCATCTGCAAACATCAGGAGTTAGTTGTCCACAAAAAAATATACTCAGCAAAAATGTGCACAATCAGTTGTCAGAAAAGAGCCTTATGACAAGAAAAGCAACAAAGGGTAAGATATAAATGCTACCACCAAACAGCTCACAACAGATATGATGCTAGTTCAGGAGGTTGAAAGAGTACTTTTTAGTACTTTAGATTCAATACTATACATTGGATTAGTATCGTTAAATTATTGTTATTGTAAAATACAAGAAAATATCAATATCATTTATTTCAATATTGCACAATACTGTCTACAGTAGTGCTACTGTTTAGCTTCAACATTGCTTTGAAGGTATGACAGTGTTGAAAGTGGAGCAGTACTCTATATATAACGTCCTAAAGGAATATATGAATATTTTTCACCAGGGTAGACAGCTGTGGCAGACGTGGCGTTGTCTACTGATCAGTTGCTATGTTCTATGAACTGTAATACATGCAGGAATGTTTATGAAAGACATGATCAGTTTGTCTGAGCACTGCATCACAACAGACGGGAGAAAACTGGGACTGTCAGCCAGTGACAGGAGAATTCTTAGGATTTTCTCTGAATTATTATAAGGTTACATTGATATGACCTCTTCCAATTATGATATGCTCTTTGGAGAACCCTATTAAAACGCAGTGTTTTAAGCAAAGGGATGGGCTACTTTAGCAGTGACTTGCATTCCTTGGAGTCAAGCAATGACAGAATTTCAATTTTCAGTCTGAGGAGACGATCAATGGGTCATCCATTCAGAATTATAAGTAACCAAAGACACTCAATGCAATTTACCAGGATCATTCAGGGTTAAATCCATCTCCCCTGGCTCAAACAATGCAAAACATTCATCTTTGTGCTAAATGGAAGATGTTTGACCTAACACATGCCAAGAATGCAAGAGTCACCAGAAAAAGAAAAAAACTCCACATTGTTTACTCCATTCTTGCAACAATAACATTTCTACAACATAGCATAACTACATAGCATTGTTGGGTTTTTTGAAATATTATGTACAACAACTGCAGGGTTTATGGTGAGAATGCCCGCCATATTTACACCTAGCTGTGGCTCATGACATTAGCAATTCTGGCATAGCTGCACAAAGAAGTTGCTGTCATAAGCCTCGGATAAACACCATTACACATTTTAACACCCAACTGCAAAAGGTGCCAGAAAGGATACGGAGTTGTTCGGCCTGCAGCAGATCCAGTAACAAAAAAATAGGTGTGCCTGGGAAGCTGGGCCAAGCTGAGTTTGCTGAGGGAGACAGAGATGCTGAGCAAGCCTTGCACCACACACACACACACACACACACACACACATACACACAGACAGACACAGACACACACAAGCAGATGGTGGGGGAAAAGCTGGGCTAAGAGAGACAAAGCTCGCAAAGGCTGTGTGACTAATGCAAACGGGGAGTTGCAACTCCCACCGCAGCTCAGTCAAACAAGTGCGAGAGTCTACACTGGCTGAGGATGACAACATTGAAGACAGTTGCGGGGTTGTATTGTGTGCCAAGTGTGCAAGAACATACAGAGCCAAAATTAGGCAGCAATTCACAAAAAAAACCCAGGGAGATGGCAACAAGTCCTTGAGGTTGCAGAACATGGACCTCAGTCTGGTCAACATTTAGCCTGGGAAAACAAGCTGAGTGGAAAAAAGAGACAAGCTGAGAACACTCAAGGGGGGAAAGGGGCAGTCCATCAGGTTACCATGGAGAGAATCTGAAAAAGAGGGATATGCAAAGAAAGACAAGAAAATAATTATAGAGGAAAAAAGAAGCAGATGAGTAAAACCCATCCAAAAACAAAACACAGACAGGCAATGACGAACGGAGTGAAAAGTTGAAAACAAATCAATTCTCAGAGTAATGGGTAGAGTTAAATGGAAGTAGAGCAAAAGTGGCTAAAAAAACAGATGCTCAGAGTGTCAGAGGCAGAAGAGTGAGAAAGAGAAAGAAGCATTGGATATCCTCAGGGACAGGGGAAGCTAATAGAGCGCATTACAGAAAACGCTCCTCTCGTCACTACAAATGTCAAACTACGAGTCCCACGGCATTGACAGATAAACAGCAGTGACTGTCTGCGCCTGCAGCTACACACATGCACTCCTCATACACCACAGCACCAAGCAGCCAACGTGAGGTGAATCGAAACCTACACATAATACCTTTTTCGCTCTGAATCACGACAAACGGCTGTGCTCCTTCTGTGTGACCACAAACTAGAGGTGAATCAGTTATGCGATTAAGTATAATTGATCAGATATCATTTATGCAATTAATATAGTTTTTGTCTATTTCGTCAATAACAATAATAATTCTGAGTCATAATAATGCAGCACAAAAACAAACTAAGTTTTACATTAAAGTGCAAAACGTAAGGGACCATTTGTTTTTCGAATGAAATCATTGCAGAAATCAAAAAGGATCCTTACACTGGCTAATTGCTGCAGCCCTAGTTTGTTTGGCAAAGTGAGCGACACGCTCAGTAAAAATCAACTTGCACATAGTAACACAATTAAGATATTACTGTTAGACAAAACATATTGCACACCCATAGGTAGTGCATATGCAGGTTGTGTAAGCCTGGTTATGAAATCAACACTTTGATTCATCATTTAGATTATGGTTATTAGCCATATTTCATTCACAATTCACGTTTTTTTTTAATGGTTGGATATAACTAGTGGTTATCTGAGTTACTGTACTTTCTTCTAGCTCGAACCAGTCAGGTCATTCTAGGATGAACTCTGGCATCACCAAGACATTTTCACCAAAAGAATGCTACTCACTGGATCTTTTCTCATTTTGAAACCATTCTATGTAAACTGCAGAGATGATTGTTTGAAAAAACCCCAACAGGTCAGCAGTTTCTGAAATACTCATCCCAGTTCTAGGCCAGCTCTTCTTGCACCAACAACAATGACATCAAGTCACCTAAATTGCCTTTCTTCCCTATTCTGATGCTCGGTTTGAACTTCACATGGTCAACTTGACCAAGTTTACGTGTGTAAATGCATTGAGTTGCTCAATGCAACTGTGACTGGATGGTACCTTGTGGCCAGTAAGTATAGGTTAAAATCCTTTTTGTTCTTCTAGTCTCTGCATTCTTAACTTTGTACATTGTATACATTTTGTAATGCAGTATTTTTGACTTCTTTAATAAGAAAAATAAAAAGTATAAAAAGTATTTAAATTGCTGTTCAGTTCTTTGTGGTCATGATTCTTCCCTCATGAAATTCAGTTAATTGCTTTGTTGGGTTCTTCGTTCTGTTGCCTGATATACATTTTTTAAAGCAACCACTAGTTATAACCAAGTATCCAGTGTAAAGCAAGGTATCCCTAAATGAACAGCATGAAGAACCTTGAAGCAGATGGGTTTCAAAAGCACAATTTTACATACCTTCCTATAAATTCTGTGTGTCAAAAAGGTGGTTTTTCAATTGCCAGCAGTCCCTCTAAGCTGTACATCATCCTTAGTGGCCTGGTATTGGTGGCTTAAAGAAGAGTCTATTAGCAGGTATTTAACTAAGATTTTAAACAAAATTTAATGATAGTGCCAGCTGATATCTTTGGCCGCTGTACCACAAAATCAGCTGGATTTTTCAGGTGATCCTGTAACACTCCATCAATCTAAACTCCTGATCAAAGGACACTTTTACAATGGACAATGCTTTTCCTCATCTGCAACACTGGGTCAAACATCGCACAGGGTAAAGAAGAGCAAATATACAAAATCTGACCATTAAACACAGACATATTTAGACATGCAACATTATTTATTTATGTTAATCTCAATCTGCCAACATTTAAAAAGGTTAGTTCCTACATCGCTGATATTTTTGTAAATATGTTTATTTATTAATAACTTAACACTTCAAATTAAGTGTCACGCCAATAAATTGTGTCCAGTTTGTACTAATCACTATGTAACCAATGTAACATTTTTGAACAAATCATAAACTTTGTACAAATTAACAGTTATGGAAAACTGTAAATATCTAGCTTTTAACAAATAATCATTTCTGTTATAATTTTAAACCATTTCTTTTCCACATTTTTCAGAGTTCTTTGTTGCCACAGTGTGTGAGTGTCATCTCTTTCTTTGTCTGTAAGTGTCTGTAAGAAAGAAGCCTGGCACTGCATGCTTGGATGAAAGGATTTGAAATGAGTGACACACATGGATCAATTTGATCAAAGTCAGAAAACCTGTTCTCAAAGCCAAAGTCTGTTTATAACTTGAGAGTAGGCCAAGTCCTTGGATGAAGAAGCATCATCATTTAGCACTGACTTCATGGAGAAAATGCTCAGCTTAGCTTTAAATGTGTTTACAGCGCTTGTGTCAATGGCAGTCTTGCCCTTGCCTAGCAGCTCACAGTTCAAATGGTTTAGTTTCCCAGTAATATCTGTTAAAAATGCAAGGTGAAGTATCCTTTCCATTTTGGATGGATGAATTCTTTGATTTTATCCAAAAGGGACAAAAAAAGATACAAAACCTGTCTTCTTCTAGGCCGTTGGATTTCTGTGTGTACTAACAGGTCACCATATTTGGTTGACAGCTCCTCCAGTAACATTCCTAATTGCCTGTGTTGGCTCTCGAATTTATGCCATTTATGATTTTCATGACATCACATTCTGTCAGTTTGCGGAGTGCAGCCTGCATGTTGGACAGTAATGGCAAGAACCCTATATGTAGTCACCAACACCTGCTTTTCTAACTGTACCTTTTTCTCCACAAAGAAGCTTTTCACTGCATTGTAGATGTCAATGTGTCATTAGGGGCAGTCAAGGCAATCAAACTCAAGTCAAATGTATTTATATAGCGCTTTTTACAATGGCGCATTGTCTGAATGCAGCTTTACAATATTATATTATCTTAAAAACTCCACTTAGACATCAAAGAGAGAGGAGTTGACCACTTTTCTCATCTTTACACAGTATTCGCAGTTATCACTATCGCTGCTTTCAAGACCTCCCCATCCAAAAAGGTTTTTTGTTCTTGTATGTGCAGCTCTAAAGGAAGCATCAGTTTCTTTTCGTGAGTTGCTAATGGTATCTTAAAAAACTACTGCTGTTTATCCAAATCTGCCTTTAACTCACAGGTATTTTGCCCTTTAGTGTGCTGCCAGGTGGGCAGTTAGGGTGGAAATTTTGTGACAGGCATCAAAGTGCCTCTTCACATTGTGCCACTTTTCCAATACCTTAATCGTCCCTTAGATGAGACATACTCGCCTTTCACTGTCATAAAAGAGAACTGTTCTTCCCAATCATTGTGAATAAGGAATGTCTCAGTTACTGAATAAAAAACAGCAATACAATTACATATATTTTTTTAGACAGAACTCTACTGTACTATTTTTAAAAATGCTCTGCAGGTGGCACACGTTGTCACAGCAGGCAACCAGGTGCCCGTGGGCACAGTGTTGGCTACCCATGGCCAAGCTTATATATATGGCCTAGAATTCCAACACTCTCAAAATGAACTGCAGCATGTTAGCCAAGACCATACCGCAGTTTAACAGGACAGGTTCCACTAGAATAGAATAATGCACATGATCAGCATCATATCCAGAGGAACAGACGTAGGAGTGCTGCCAGCATTGCTGCAGAGGTTAAAGGGGTGAGGGCTATCAGTACTCAAACCATACACCAAACAGTGTATCAAACTGGTCTGCATGCCTGTTGTCCCAGAAGGAAGCCTCTTCAAAAGATAAACTTTTAAATGCAGAAGGTGTCAAGTGTGTGTGTTGGCAACCAGTTGAGGAGTACAAAGACAAGTATGTCTTGCCTATAGTCAAGCATGGTGGTGGGAATGTCATGCTTTGGGCTGCATGAGTGCTGCCGGCTGTGGGAAGCTACAGTCAATTGAAGGAACCATGAATGTCAACATGCATTGCATGTTGCATGATCCCCCTCCCTTCAGAATTTGGGCCACAGGGCTGTATTCCAACATGATAACAACCTCAAACACATCTCCAAGACAACAACTGACTTACTAAAGAAACTGAGGGTCAAGAAAGTCTCCAGACCTAAGGTCATACACCAGCTCGGTGATGTCATCATGGAGAAGTGGAAGAGGATTCCAGTGGTAACCTGTGAAACTCTAGTGATCTCCATGTACAAGAGAGTTAAGGTAGTGCTGGAAAATAATGGTGGCCACACAAAATAGTGACACTTTGGGTACACTTTAGCCATTATCACTTAGGGGTGTACTCACTTTTGTTGTCAGAACTTTAGACATTAATGACTGTGAGTTGAGTTATTTTAAGGGCACAGCAAATTTACACTGTTATACAAGATGTAGACTGACTACTTTACAATGTATCAAAGTGTCACATCTTCAGTGTTGTCCTATGACAAGATTTAACTAAATATTTACAAAAATGTGAGGGATTTGTGAGATACTGTATTTGTTGAGAGGCTTAATTACAGAAATGGTCAAATAAACAATTATCATAAATAACTGTCTGCACCTGTTTAGTTAGTAAATAATGTATCTGATCCAAATGTGATGCGTACCAGCACAATAAACTGAGCTATCAATTGTGTTCTTCAAGACCTTTAACCAGATTTTAGGGAAACATCCTTATGGGTCACTTTCATATCAGCCAAAACACAAATATCAGTCTCTGATTCTGTGCACTGGAGAGAAATCAAAGTGTATGCATGGTGTCTGGGTCATCCTGTTCCTCCCCAAACACCACTCCATCCTACCTTGTTGGCCGAGCGTGACAAGAAAGAGATCCATTATCCCTGGAGATGGCCATGTTGTCTGCTACCCTTATTCTGTCAGCCAGCTACACACACAGACCATGACCAAGCCTCTCAATGAAAATGAAAGTGCATGTTTTAGCACAGTCTACTACAGGAGTTTTTTTTCATGAAATGGACCAGTGATCATTCCTCTTGCTATATCATATAGGATAATTCTTCCACGTATTACATAAACAGACTTCAATCAACAGAAGCTTTTGTTTATTCGAGTGGTAATCCTCTTAATCCATAGAGTAAGAAGGAGGCAATGTGTGGAGAGGACATAACTCCCTAGTGCATACCACTTCACTGAACAAATACAGGGCAAATTAGTTCGGCTCTGTTTACTTTGTTTTAAGATGTTTATTTCAATTAAAAACGTTAACCTGTGGGCCAGGTTTTAAACCAATGAAAACAATCAAATAATGAGTAGTAATTAATTAATCGTCTATTAATATTTGCTCAGATACCTGAAAAACACAGGTGACAGTGGTACAAATGAGTCATGGTGCTCGGTGTGTTTGGCAACCCAGGACGTGCATTCTTAAACTGAATTCATAGGCAATCAAAGGGAGATAAGAGTTATTGTTTTAGCTCAGTCTGTTCAGTTCGCTCGGTGTTAGATCCCTTGACAAAACTTCACTGCAGCAAGCCTTTAGCTAGACCTAGTTGTTCAAGTTGTTCTGTGTTTCCTTCAACAAAGACTTTCTCTTTGCCTTTGGGTTGTTGCTTTTTATCCAATAGGTAGGGTCAGTGCAGTTAAGAACAGTCACTATGTGATATAGTATGCCAGTACTGTATGCCAACATGGTATACCACCAATAGTGATGTTATAAATTGAGCATAATATTTAGTACAATTTGTGGGTTGTAGTACAGCCTCCAGTTTGCGAACAGACTACATAACATGCAGTGTTAATAAAGCTTAAGACCACTACATAGTTAAATGGTGGTAATGTAGATTATTTTCTAATGACACCTCGTCGTGTTAATTACAGTATATAAAACGATCACCCATTGAGAGTGCTCACAGAGTATGCTCAAGTTTGAGCAAAGCTGCTTTAATGCATAATTAAGAAGGTCAGGTTTAATGAAGCTCTGTGGCCTAAAGTTCAGGAAATCCCTAGGGTCTGTTTACCTTGTCAGAATCTAAAACCCCACAGAGACAGAGAGTGAGTGAGAGAGCGAGAGAAAGAGAGAGACGGGAGAAAATGGGATCGAGAGAGAGAGATAGAGAGAATGAGAGAGAGAGAGAGAGAGAGAGAAACAGGTTCACTACCCTTTCACTAGTACATGCTATCAGGTTACTCATCATTATCCAACATTTAACTTAAGTACTGAAATGAAATACTTTTATATACTATTATATACTGTATAAAAAATAAAGAAAAAAAATATATATATAAATATATATGGATAGATATATATATATATATCCACATACATACACACATATGTATATGTGTGTGTGTGTGTGTGTGTATGTATGTGGAGATGTGTATATATATATATATATATATATATAT
>JAUZST010011087.1:0-12092 GCA_034779995.1 Parotocinclus haroldoi | reverse complement strand
TTTGCAAACAAGTTTTTCGAAACGATCTACAACACAATGTATAGATACTCAGCATGCAAAGCATAATACTGTAAAAACCAAGTTCTTACTAAATTCCAGTCAACGTTTGAAGAACTTATCCAGTGTGATCTGATGCGCTTTTGCTGTGGTTAAGCGACTTGTGGCGACTTTTCTGTAGTAAATGGAAATGTTAGTCAAAGACCTGTAGGTGGCAGTAGAGGGCTGGGGAGAAACTCTGGAGGTTTCAGCTAGTTATGCCAAAGAGGAAGAGTTTCTTCACGGATATGATGTATTTCTTATTCGTTCTCACGTTCTTTGGTCCGATTAAGCGAAATTTTGGTCCAAATAAGCGAATAAAATTACACCTATATAATAGGATTTGTTTCGGTACTTTACGATTTGGTCTGAATAAGCAGATGGTCCCATTAACTGGAATTGACTGTATATACATTTGATAGCGTTTATCAGTAAAATTAATGTACTGTCCCCAAGTCTTAGGTCACCATTCTGTTTGTTGTTTCAGTAATAGAATATTGAACATACAAAATCGTTTCTTAGTTTTTTTTATTAACATATAAACAAACAGAAAATACAGGTAATATTTACACAAATGAACAAAAAACAGTATTAATTGTGATCTTCTCTAAAAATTGGTTTCTTTGCTAATTCGAGCTTCTTCAGACTGTAGAAATTTGGAAAGGAGGGTGGCATGGTGGCCTAATACTTTGGAACACTACTGTATATAAATATTTCAAACTGACTTTACGGTAGCGCTATTTATATAGGCATCGATTGAACAAGCTTTTATTTTTACATGACTATATTAACATAATGCCATTATGATATTTTCAATATTGTGTGATAAGAAATATTATTCAAGTTTTTTAATGAAGTTTTTTAGTCGTTTCTAAGTTCTGTCGTGCAATGAACTGGCATCCCATTCACAGCGTTCTAACGGGATGGGCACCAGAACTCCCTCATATTCCGCGAAAGTCTAGTTAAAATGTAAAGAAAAAATCAAATATTATGAAAAATCTGAGGGTTAGAGGGTTAAAATGTGTGTAATGTTTCGATGGTTAGCATATACAATATCCTGTGCAATTCTGTTTCCAGCTCCCTCAAGGTGTGGCACGCTAAAGGCTTGCCTCATGCACGCTCCTTGTGCTCCTGTGTGCCTTGCAAGCTTTGAGCGGCTATTGAAACAGAACAAAGCTTTCTTACCCAAAGTACATCCTGTCCCCAAACTGCCTTCTGGACTATCCCAGATCACACAGCAGCTGCCCAGGTTGCAAACTAGACTTAACCAGTTGACAGAACATATTGCTCAAATTCCTCAGCAGTTCACCCAGCGGATTCCCAAGCTACCTGAGCATTTTCCTTCTTTTCCTAAGAACCTTCCTAGTTTTCCTCATCAATTAAACCCCACTTTTCCTCAAGGACTTTCCGGACTTCGACACAGACTACCCTCTTTTCCACAACATCTTACCAACTTTCATTCAAACCTACCCAGGATACCTCAGCAGGTATTCCACATTCCCCAGAATTTATCCAGCCTTCCTCAGCGTGCTCGCCAGTGCTACAACACCGTTCATGATCGCCTGACTGGCGTCAGACCTCAACAGGATGCCTAAATCTCAACAGCAGAATAGAGACCTTGAGCTGGGCTGCTTGGTTCGCCAGTCCCCCCTCCGCACCCCTCGTACCCTATCCCCTTCTTCGCCTGGCTCTGCTTTAGATCTGCCAAATGTGCCATCCTATCCCCGCCTGCCCCCCATAAACCCGTCATGCCAACTATCAGGACTTTCCAACCCTGCCTTCAATGTTGAGGAAGAAATCACCTCTGCAAGACCTTCAGGTAATCGCTTTGAGTGATTTTTTTTAATCGGTATGAGGGTAGTGTCAGTTCAAAGCTGAAATCTCGCGCATTAGAAAACCCAATTGGTGCTGGCATAAGTTTGTTAGTCGGAAAAGTCTGTTAGTTTTGTAAAGTAGTAACTATTTGTAACAACCTGATTGTGTTAGACATTCATTTCTTATAATGAATGACCAGGTGATATAATTGCTAATGTTAAACAAGTTAAACAAGCACTTCTTGTCTCTGGTTCTGGTTTTGGGAATTTTATATTTACACTAGATTTCCTTATGAAGGAGATTTCCATAGCAACAACAAGTAGTAAAGACAGACACACTCATTTGCCACTTTATTAGGTAGATTGAACGTCCTTTGGCTTTGGCAATTGCCATAATTTATTCTTCATCATAGATTCAACAAGGTGCTTGAAACATTCTTTGGAGATGCACTTTTGTCGCTCTGGATAAGGGCGTCTGCTAAATATTGGAAATGTAAATGAGATGAGAGGTCTATACTGGCGTGACTGCATCACACTGTGGCTGCAGATTTGTCGGCTGCACATCAATGGTGTGAATCTCCAGTTCCACCCCATCCCATAGCTGCTCTATTGGATTAAGATCTACTGACTGTGGAGGCCATTTGAGTACAGTGAATTCATTGTCATATTCCAGAAACCAGTTTGAGATAATCTGAACTTTGTGACATGATGTGTTATCCTGCTGGAAGTAGCCATCAAAACGTGGTACACTGTAACAATACACGGGTAGACTGTGGCCTTTAAATGATACTTAATAGTTATTAAGTGAGATAATATCCCCCACCCGTTACACCACCTGTAGCCTGAACCGGTGATGACCTGAAGGCAAGATGCATCCATGCTTTCATGTTTTTATGCCAAATTCTGACCCGACCGTCTGAATGTCGCAGCACAAATCGAGACAAGGCAACGTTGTTTCAATCTGCTATTGTTCAATTTTAGTGAGCACATAGAAACTGTACCCCGTTTTCAGCTGACAGGACAGACATGCAGTGCGGTCTTCTGCTGCTGTAGCTCATCTGCTTCAAGGTTCTATGTGTTTGTTGTGTTTTCAGAGATGCTCTTCCACATACCTCTGTTGTTATTTTGAGTTATTCTTGCTCTTCTATTAGGTCGAAGCATTCTCCTCTGACTTCCGGCATCAACAAGGGATTTTCACTCAGAATCTGTTTTTCTCTTTTCCAGACCATTCTCTGCAAACCCTAGAGATGTGTCTAAAAATGAGTGAAAATCCCTGTAGGTCTGAAGTATCTAAAATACTTAAACCAGCCCATTTCGTACCAAAGACCATGCCATGATCGAAGTTACTTGCCTATTCTGATGTTTGGTTTGGCCATATTGACCATGGGATTCGCTGGAATTTACATTTATGTCCTTTAGCAGATGCCCTTATCCAGAGCGACTTACAACTGATACCCTTTTACAGTCCAAGCAATTGTATGTTAAGAGCCTTGCTCAAGGGGCAGCTTGGTAGAGGTGGGATTTGAACCCTGGACTTTCTAATCCGTGGTCCAGTTCCTTATCCGTTAGGCCACTGCAGCCCCTTGCATTAACATGCCGTCGAACAGGTGTGCCTAATAAAGTAATCATGTTACCCATAACTACTACTTTATTATTCAGATCCCTTATCGGACTTCTTTGTTCACAACCTAGCGTTGGTTCTGGGAGATTTTTCACTGTATGACACATAAACAGGAATTTCTAAATGCTTTTTTGGTACATAATGACCTTGTTTAAAGCTCTGGCAATATAGGTCATATGAGAGCACAACAAAATGCAACTCATGGCGATTCGTGTATAAGCATGATGGATGAAACGTTGGATTTGGATGATATGCGAAGCTCCTCATAGTTACCATTTTGCCAAAAAAAATAAACTCTCTACAGCGGAAATCAATTAATGGAACTATTGACGCAGGAAGTCTAATGTTATGTAATCTGCGTTTGTTTTTTACTTTCACTGCAGCTAGTTCCAGGCTCAGCACTCACCCAGCCGTAAACGTGGAAGACATAGACTCAGACAATGAGCAGCAGGGGAAATCGTCCCAGCACATGCCCCAGATCTTCACGCCTCAGGATCCCAACCTCAAAACCCTCACAGTGCCTGGTCCATGTAAAACAAGTCGACCTAGGTTTGAACAGTTTCATTTTCCCCTATTCGAAACGCTTTCTCATTTTATCTGGAATGTGCAGAGTATCAAAGCACAGCATTTGCTCATTTGCTTAAAATGTGCTGTACATGTAGATGAATTATTTGGATTATATTGTTTTGTCTAATTATATATCTTTGCTTTCATTTTCTTGGGCCCAGTCTCTCTGCCCTGCGTGCGCGCACACACACACACACACACACACACACACACACACACAACACACACTACCACCACCAATGATGGAAACTCTGCTGGCCAAAGGGACAGAAAACCCCCAATTATTTGGACCAAAATGTAAGAGACTTAATATGAGTTATTATCTGACTTCATTCCATCGTCCCAAACCTAAACCCAGTCTCATAAAATCTCATGTGTTTATCCACTCTTGTTTCACATCTCCATTTGTTACATTCTGCCATCTCCATTTGTAATGTATTCCTATTTCAGAAAGGGACTTCACAAATTTTATTTTTGAATCGTAGCATAGTAATTAATACAGAGTTAAACTCTCCCTGACAGAAAGAAGTTGTATTCTTCAGGAGATGAGGAAGACGAAGAGCTGGAACCCACAGTCCGGTCCTGGGCGAGCCAGAGCAGCATAACAAGTGCAGATGATGGGTAATGCCTTTCCAGTCAGAATACCAAAACCATACCAGATATTTGTGCATACTGTGTATTTATTTTTTTTATTTATAGTTTCACTCTGCTGGTCTTCATCATCAATAACCAGTCCCACCAGAGTGCAGTAACTCCCTCCATCATTTAGTTATTAGGAGACGATGTGCCTCCAAATAACCTACTGAGGACTCATTATCTTTATTATATTTGTTTATTTATTCATTGTATTTTGAATTACTAATGTAAATATTATTATTGATTGATTGTATTATTTACTTAATTTTACTGTTACTACTACTACTTAATTATTTGAATTAACATCTTGGCCACCCAAGAAGGATGGGTATCTTTCTGAGTCTTGGTCTTGGTCCTACTATTAGTTTTATTTTTTCCTTGCCACTGTCGCCCTAGGCTTGCTCAATACGGGATTGGCCTTTTAAGATAATCTAATATTGTAAAGCTGCTTTGAGACAATGCTCCATTGTAAAAAGCGCTATAGAAATCAATTTGACTTTGACTTTATTGTATATATTATACAATAAAAGGCTTTATGACTAGATTGTATATACATACATATATAAAATGTACATGTTACTTAAACAGACTGAAGGAACGTCCAACGTCATCGGCCAGTCAGGCTAGTACTATGGTGAACGAGCGACTGCAGGAACTAGTCAAACTGTTCAAACAGAGAACAGAGCGCGCCAAGGAAAAACTTATCGACCCTGATGAGGACGATGACACGCCACCTGCCAGTAAGGGATAAAAAAGTTCTATTAGTCTCAATCTTTGTTCCATTTCTAATTATTCAGCTGCAAGACACCTCCAATAATGTTAATAATTTAATAAGCCTGGCTGATCTGTCTTTTTACACACTTCAGCTCCAGCACCTCCTCCTGAGCCACCTAAGGAACCGGAGTCTGAGGAGGATTCACAAGCTGAGAAAGCACATGCTGAGGAGGTGGTGCAGCAGGAAGAGTACTCCAAACTGATGTGCTTCAAGGTGAGACGTCAGTCCAAAATTGGGCGTCTGCTTCAGTATCGCTTTCCAGCTAGCATCGACCCTTTTACAAGTGAGTTGCTGCACTTCACTCATTCGTCATCCTCGGTTCTTAAAAATAACGCTTCATTAAATACAGTCCTACCCTTTTGTCTGAATGTTCTTCGTTACAGAACTGGTTCAAATTAGAGCGACTGTATATTAAATTGGCCAAATATTCAGAATCCTAAACATCACATTCGTATGCGTTTTCAAAAGATGCGCCTTCAGCACATGGCAGTCCCATTTTGTGAGCTTTTGATCTGCCCTTTTTCAAATGTAGAAGTTACCACTAAAACCCTTTTAAGTAACTGCTTTATTCTGGCAACGGACTGGAAATACGTCTCATTAGCACTGTGCACATGGCAAGAATACAACTTGGGTACAAAGAGGTATCCCTGAGTACAAGGAAGAAACACATGTAGTAGAGGATTAAGCTCAGTTGAGCACAGTCTCAAAGATTTAAGCACAATCCTGTTAGCAATCGTCTTAATCCATCACATTACATTGATAATTCAGTGGATTAATCCAAACTTTGTACTGCAACATGTACAGGAGCTGAATTTGTAGTTTACAATCCATTTAAAATGTGGTTTTCTTCCTTGAAAAAAATCTATATTTTGAGCTGCAATTCAATGTAGTATCCTGAAAAAAGATTACTCACCTTTTTGCACATAACTAGAAAAAATAGAGCCATGGTTCCCTTTAGGGGGGCACCAAACATCACAGGGAGCGAGGCTTTGTCTGCTCTGAGGTGCTCTGAGATTGCAAAGATATTCTATTGACGCACGGCAAATAAAATTAAAATAACACATTCTATGTTTAAATTGCTTAAAATATATGTAATAAACTTATGTTTGATTTTTATCTACCTGTTTATAGCTGGTATAAAAAGAGAAAAGGAGCCAAAATGAAAAAGGGGAGGAGCTCTAAATGGAACTCAAGAGAAAAATAAAAGCTATACTTTTTTCCAATAAAGGTTTACATATAAGACGATAAGAAATTATAAGATTTTTTATTAAACCCGAGTCACTGGAGCTTTGCAAAGCAACTATGAACTCTCTTGTCTGCAAGTTGAATGTTTACAGTGGTTCAGGAGTGGAAGGAGATGAAGGTCTATAACTGCTCTAGAAATATGTTTTTAAAGTCTTTTAAACATATTTTTGTTCTAATTCTTAATTAATAGTAATATCAACAAGGGAATTTGTACGTGGTCAAACACATATTGGATTAACAGAATGCCAGCTGTATCCCATTGTACAGTGCCATTAAATGTCTCGTGTTTCTGCAGGTCTGGTTTATGTCCTATGGCTGTTCTTGGTCACTTTGGCCTTTAACTGGAACGCATGGATGATCCCGGTTCGTTGGGCTTTCAAATATGAGACTGCAGAAAACCGCTATCTGTGGATGATGACTGACTACTTATGCGACACCATTTACATTCTGGACATCCTTCTCTTCCAGCCACGTTTGCAGTTCATCTGTGGTGGAGACATAGTTGTATGTGATGCTGGAAATTCAGCCAGTGTAAATTAGAGTTGACTGAAATGAAGATGCCACTCACTTGTGCTTGATCTTTTTTCTTTCTAGTGCGACAAGAAGGAAATGAGAAAAAATTATATGAAAAATGTACGCTTCAAGGTCAGAAAGAAGCATTGTATTTCTTTTTTTTCTCTCTTGAATTTCCATTTTAAATGTAAATGTATCCTTTTGTTTGCTGGTTTCATGATGTTTGGGTGTATTGCAGCTGGACCTGGTCAGTCTTGTTCCACTGGAGCTGTTCTATTTTATAGTGGGGTTCCAACCCCTCCTTCGATGTCCACGGCTACTGAAGGCAGGCCTTGAATTTTTGATGTTTCTCATTTGGCACTTTTTAACATTTCAAATGAGTAACACTGTTTTTAGGGACTCGCATCAGCATTTTCGGTTGTTTATATAATTTCATCTTCCAATAATGTTTCCAAAAATGAACAAACCAATGATGTCATATTGGTTTCAGAATCAGAATACTTTATTATATACTATATCCTCGGTTGGGGAACAATTGCAGATAAAGGTGTAAAATGAAAAATTATGCAAATACAATTTAAAAAAGTAATTAAGTAAGAAGTAAATTAAAAAAAAAAGTAAAGTGGCAGTGTATAACTAAGTTTATATATATATATATATATATTAAAATTAGGATTAAAAAAGATGGATCATGTGAGGTAGAGAATGTTATATGATAAGTAATATGATATAATATTGTACATTTAAATTGTGTTATTGATCATTGAGTGAGGAGTTAAACAGTTTGATTATACAGTTTGATGGCCGCAGGTAGGCATGTCCTCAGTGGTGCATTTTGGAGGTCTTTGAGTGAATGTGCTCATGTCTTACCAGCCATTGTCTCGCGACTTTCTACACTTTTGCACTTATGAACGGGAACTACTCCAAACCCAACCCTGTACAAGCAAAGGTGACATTGGCTAATAACATGGAAAGTCCCTCATATCTTTCTGCAATCTCAAATTATTTATTAGCCAGCCAGTGAGCTACCAACCCATTAGTCCTTGTTTATCAAAAGAATCCTACTTGAGCAACCCTATGGCTGTGGTAGTCTAGCGCTTAAGGTACTGGTCTATGGACCAGAAGGTCCAGGGTTTACATCTCACCTCTGCCGCACTGCCACAGTTGGCTCCTTGAGCAAGGCCCTTCACCCACAATTGCTTGAATTGTAAGATTGTAAAACTTGTAGATGGCTCTGGATAAGGACGTCTGCTAAATGCTGGAAATGTAAATGTAAATATGGTCACAGTGGCAAGGAAAAAATGTTATAAGGAAGAAACCTGGGCAGGACTATTACTCAAACAGGAACTCAGCGTCCTTGGGCAACTTAGATATAAGCTATAAGTAGGAATTAACTCCAATGAAGTAACTTAATTAATAATAGTGGTATAAATAAACAGAAGCTTTAGTACAAGTGTGAATGTTTTTATACTGTCTATTAGCTGTTTTTTATTTTACAAAATGCTACAATTCAAAATGAACTACCATTACAGCTTAATTCCTCTCTGAAAAGATCAAAGTTAGACTGTTTAGATATCCAGAAAGCAATATATTTCTACTATTTTCCCTAGAGATTCAGATACAGGGTTAGGGGATTGAAATAGTCCCCTTTTGGCTTGCCCTGTAGATATAATTCTGTACACATTAGGATCATACGTATCTGTCTTGTCTTTTAGATCATGTCTTTCTTTGAATTCAATGTTCGCCTGGAGGCCATTTTGACCAAAGCCTATGTTTACAGGTGAGCACCAAAACTAATGTTGTCCATGTACACGTGCTTTAACGTTGTAATCTTCTGTATTTTATATATCTGTATATCTGTTTCTTTTCATAGAGTCATTCGCACCACTGGCTACCTGCTGTACGCTCTACACTTCAACGCCTGTCTGTATTTTTGGATATCTGATCTACAAGGCATAGGCTCCACGAGCTGGGTGTACAGCGGGGAAGGCAACGCGTAAGTGTTTATATTGATGGACAATTTAGAGGCTGACTAGCTATGACTTACACAGCGATACAAAGTGAAAAGTGTGCTTGTCCTTTTCTTACAATGGGATGCTTTGTTTTAATGTTTAATGTCTTATGTTTTTTTTCTCATTCATAACTGAATTACATTTAAAATGACAATCACTTCAGTTGTTTGCCAACTATTGGCTACAACGGTTACATTAGGAAGGGTGTTGTTTTCACTGTTGCAGTGTCGATAGTATGGCTTATAAAGATAATATAAATTATGTAACTTACAATTAGCCCGTGGATAATAAAAAATGTATCATTTCAACCAACCAGTGCTCTAAATAACTAAAGTGACAATGAGCACATTGATGCAGCCAATCAGAAGATATTACCATTGTATAGCTTGTATTCAGTGTAAGTTTATTTTCATTTTTCTTTTCACCACCACTAGTTATTCTCTTTGTAGCTACATCAAGTGTTACTACTTTGCTGTGAAGACGCTCATCACTATTGGTGGACTGCCGGACCCAACCAATCTCTCTGAGATTCTGTTTCAGCTTGTCAACTACTTTATTGGTGTATTTGTGTTCTCCATCATGATAGGACAGGTACAGTGTCCATCATTCTGTTTTGATTTAGGGTCACTAAAACCTAAAAAAAAAAACGATTTTTTTTCCTTATATCAGATGAGAGACGTGGTTGGTGCAGCCACTGCTGATCAGACCCACTACCGCTCATGCATGGACAGTACAGTCAAGTACATGGGGTCCAACCGCATCCCCAAAGACGTGCAGAACCGGGTGAAGACCTGGTACAACTACACATGGCAGTCTCAGGGCATGCTGGGTAAGAATCAAGTTTCCACAGGCCTTATGATCACTTTCATAATAATGATCTTTTTTCAGGTTTTATTGACTGGGTTTAGAATCTTTTTAAACCATGCTATGTTCTAGCTAGGCTAGGACAACAGTTTTGTCTAGTGTTTTTTAAAATAAATATTTTCTTACCTATGTAACTTTACATCATTTAATGAATAGATGAACAGGAGCTGCTTATGCAGTTACCAGACAAGATGCGACTGGACATAGCAGTGGATGTGAATTACTCTATTGTCAGCAAAGTCCCACTTTTCGAGGTAAGATCGCTGAAAATTTTATTTATATTTACAGCATTAAGAAAATGTCCTTTTCCAGAGGGACATACAGTTTTTCATGATAATCAAGTTAAGGTTCTTGCTCGATGACCCAACTGTAGCAGCCTGGCAGACCAGAGATTTGAAATGATAAATCTTCTGATTAAGAATCCAGCATCTTCAAAATTAAGGCACCACTCTCCCACTAGCTAGATACCTTTCTGCTATGAAGACCAGTATATTTTGTGTTTGGGACCAAGACTAACTTGCATAAAGACCAGCAAGGACCTTGTAATGACTGCAGGGTAGCTGACTGGCCCTTATAATACAAGCATAGTGAGAAATCAAACGCTGTATCCCTTTATTCAGTGCAATTAGTTGTGTCTTTTTATACACGTCATACATAACATGGTAGGAAATAAAGCTATTGTAAATCTATAGAAACATAGAAATACGGCAATAAGAAGTTGTAGTGGGTGTTAGTGAGGTTGGTGGGTGGATGGTGGTGGGGTTGGACGTTGTGTGGCAGTGGGGTTTGAAAAGTGGTGGGATTGTTAGGGTAATTGGGTATCTCTAATTTGGTCACACTAAATGTGGCAATCCTAACTGCCTGGCTGTTTTGTTAGCAGAAAGGGATTGATCTGGGATTGGGTTTAGATTGCTGGCTATAATGGTACCATGGCTATCTGACCAGTATGCAAACATAACAGTTTTGACCCACCATATCCGAGCGCTGACCATCATAATACAACATACACTGATCTATTAGCAGGAATTAATGGTATGTTGTGACATTTTTTTCAATTATTTTTATTTATTTTTATATTAATTAATTTATATGAATTATTTTTTCGATTATTTCAAGCTGAACTACAGGTATGCACCGTTTAACGTGGTAATTACACTCTGTGTATCAGAACAAAATGGAAAATAACCAGACATTGGAATAGTCAAATAGCAGTTTAGATTCAGTATTTTACTCACTTTTGTTGCCAGCGGTTTAGACACTAGTGTGCAAATTTACATTGTTTATACAAAATATAGACTGGCTACTTGACATTGTATCAAAGTGTCGTATCTTTGGGGTTATGCCATGAAAAAAGATAATGAAATAGCTACAAAAAGTGAGGGGTGCACATAGTGTTTTATTTGAAACAATAATAAGAATTAAAACACAATATGAAAATATTTAGTACAGTACCGTACGGTTATTGAACAGTGCTGGTGAACAAATGTCTCTTGCCACAAATTTGCTTTAAGCTTTGTTATTCGTTTAAATGGTTTTCTTCTTCCCAGGGATGTGACAGACAGATGATCTATGACATGCTAAAAAGGCTCAAGTCGGTGGTGTACCTGCCAGGAGACTATGTCTGCAAAAAGGTTGACATTCTTATCATTGTTCATAGAGATGAGGCCCTCTCTGGCTTGCTTAAAACAGATCTAAATATTCGGAGCCTAAGATCTATTCTTAAAGCTGACTTTACAACCTGTGTTAGGACGGTATGGAACATTTGTTGGAGTATACAGCATTTATTTAGACTTTTCATTTAATTGCAGACGTTAACAAAAAAGATATTTCATATTTTGTATGGTTAATTTCATTTCTTAATAAACATCTATTCCTGAAGTTCAGACCTGAAACATTGACAATGATTAGAACTACCTGTCGACAGTACCTGTTTGAAGTCACATTATTATTATTGTTATTATTTGTATATGACTAAAAGCCTTGCTTTGATTAAATTTTGCTTTGACCCA
>JAUZST010011086.1:0-12092 GCA_034779995.1 Parotocinclus haroldoi | reverse complement strand
ACACACACACACACACACACATGCATATATATACACACACGTGTGTATCTTTTACTCCTGTATATAAAACCAGGCTACTGATCTATTCATCCCAGCACTCTCGACTGCGATCAGAATTGAGGCAAATGTGATAAATTTTAAAAATTGTGCTATTTTGAATTCTGTATAGTTGCATTTTTGCCAGTACAGGATGTTTTTGTAGCTCACTATGTAGAACACTCTTTATGAAGGGTTGTCTAACTGACAATACTTTACTGTATGTACTCCTTAAATTCTAGAGAGGTTTTATGGGTCGGTTTTCTAGTCTTTATCATTTTATGTTACTTTCCTCAAAACTTCTTTTGGAGGAATCGCATTTTTGACAAGATGCGATTTACACAGAAGCAAATATGAGGAGTGCCATGAGTGTAAATGTGTAATCCCTTCTGTATGAAATCTATTTAATGTATTTAGCACATTTAGCTGGAAATTGGACATAACTGATTAAAACAATAATTTAAAATAACGTAACAGGCATTATATAAATATGTGAAATTTACACGTTAACTATATTTATGTAATCTCATGTATATAAAAAAAATTGGACAAAAAACAACAGATGCAATGTAAGTCAATCATTTTATTTTTTAAGTCTTCCGTATAATCCTGCAATTCAGTTTTATACATATGAAGTTACAACCATTTAAAATAAAATACATTTTAATTATTACAAATTAAGGTTTATAATAATTTAGATATATAAAGTTTGTTTCTTATTCTATTTAATAAAAACGGCTCAGTTTTCTTTTGATTTTAAAACTACTCGTGAAATGTACAATGAGCTAAGTTGAATCATTTGCTCACCCTGCCTTAACAAATAGGAACGTTGAAATTCTCTCATCCCATGCTTTGCTGAACAAAATTTTTATTCATGACTAATCTGGAGGAATTAAGTTAGGGTTAAGACTTTTAAATAAAGGTTAATAAGGTTGTGTTCCTGGATTGTTTGTGCGTTCCTGTTCACATTGAATCAGGAGCCCCATGATATTTGGTAAAAGCTTACAATAGATACCTGCTGTGGCTAAAGTACGACAACACATTAAATGATGAAGTTATTTATCAGCATGCATGGTCATTGATGGGTGCAACCAATGGTAAAAAAATGAGCTTAGTGTTTAGTTTGATCTACAATTATGTTTAGTGAGACTTTTCTTACCGCACCATTAATTTTTAACACAATATGCATAGTATATAAAAGTGCCATATAACGCTGTAGACTAGCTAACGTGGGACTAAGACACATTGTATGCTACAACACATTATATTATGCCAGTGATATAGATATTCCAGTGACTGAGTTGGCAATAACACCTAAATTCACGACATCCAACTTTCTTGTAGAGTAGATATATTTTAAAGAAACTCATATTGTACAACTTTCTTTACAAGAATTCTGTACAAGAATTTTTTTCCAGGTAGTCCACTTATAAGAAGCGTGCTCTCACGAGCCATAGCTTCTGTTCATGCTTGTTCAATATTCTCAGCTCATGAATGCTATTCTGTGCAGCTGTATTAGAAAAGTATTTACCCCCAATGTGAGGTGCTGAGTGAGCAAGGAAATGGCCAGTAAGGTAGTGAGCTTTCAAGCAAATGGCAGACTTCTTTTTAACTCCCACCTCTGCTTTTGGATCGGCAGCGTTCACTCTTAAGTCACTCTTGAGACGATCACCCATTTACGGCCTCCACATCTGGGGTTAAATCTGTTTGTAAGGCCGTTAAAGTGAATGGTTGTTTATCAGATAAACACTGCTTTCAAAAATTAGGGGATAATTTATTTTAAAGTATTTTTGTGAGCAGTATATATTAAACAGGGCATACATGTACTCATGTTCTGGCCTTCCATGGACTCTCTATTGAAAACACTGTTTAAACACCATGCAAATGCATTCAGAGTTTACTGAGTTCAAGCCATTGTTCTTTCTGTCTCTCTCTCTCTCTCTCTCTCTCTCTCTCTCTCTCTCTCTCTCTCTTTAGTGTCTGAAATTTCAGTGCATCTGTATGATGTAGCAGTTGGCCCATATCTGCCAAACCTAACAAGCTAGCATAGACTCAAGTGTCATAAGAAGCTGTCAAAGTTGAGAGGAATTGCCGAAAGCCTGCTTAGGATGGTTGCATCCTTCACTAGTTCCTCCCAAGGTTTTCTTTCCCCTCATCAGATTTATGGATTTTTCCTAACCAACGTTGCACTAGGCTTGCTCATTTGGAGCTGTGGGCCAAAGTGTTTGCCTAAAGCTGCTTTGTGGCAGTGTTCTATTGTAAAAAGAGCTATCAAAAGAGCCGTCAAGAGTTACAGCTGTAAAAGTCAGTATGCCTTCTGGGCTTAGTTTCTTTAATTTATGTAAGTTTTAATGGCCATCGTAATACAGATCACAGTAAGTGTTGATGGCATTTAATATGTTATTCCCCTATACTAGTTAACAGAGGCAGATTTGACATCTTGTGTAAATTAATGTAAGTCTGATGGGAGGATTTAAATGGGCCACATGGTAATTTTGTTTCCAGCAAGATAGGAAATACGATTAAAAGTATGTTTTGAGGAACAAAAGATATACTTGCATTACTTTCCATAGCCACTTGATCCAATTCAGAGTTGCGGTGACTGGTCCTAATCGGGCCCACAGGGCGCATGCATGCACTTGCGTGCCCAGAGACTATAGAGGCGAAATAAAAGATCTGTTTTTAATAATAAAGTTATAATAACCTTGAGGATATGAAAGAGATAGTTATGGTTGTTTTGGTGAACCAAGTTCCACTCAGGAAAAGTGTAATCTGCAACTTGCATATTGTGACCAGTTTACAGCTTTCCTGTGCTTGCTGAAATCATATGACACAGTACCCTGATTTAGGCTCAAGTGCTGCATTCTCTAGAAATGGAAAATGCTTTATGTCAGTAATGCATATGTTTAATATAAAGGATCACCAAACCTCTCCGAATTACACTACTGGTGATAAGTAATCCCTACTGCTAAAATGGTGAATTTGTGACCCAAAAGTTAAGACTGCAAAGACAGTCCGAAAGACTGCTGTAACCTAGCGGTTAAGGTACTGGACTCTGGACCTGATGTTCCAGGGTTCAAATCCCACCCCTGCCTCTTTAAGCAAGGTCATTAGCACACAATTGCTTGAATTGTAAGACTGTATGAGTTGTTTTATTGCTCTGGATTAGGGCGTCTGCTAAATGCAGCAAATGTAAAAGGAAAGTAGTCACAGTTCCGAAATTAAGGTTTTTTAACATTTTAGAAGTAAACATCTTACCTTTCCTATAGACCACACATGACCAGTATTAAGTGAGACAAGGGGTGTTCCAAGGTCACTGCTTTAATACATTGAGTTTTTTTTACTGCTTAATGTAAAAAGTATTACTTTTGAAGTTGAACTATAAAACAGATGTTCTTTATGCCTAAACTCTTTTTTTACTGTTTTGAAATCGATGAGCAGAATGCAAATCAATGAAAATGCAAATGATTCCCAACTCTATTTACATTTGATATGTCTGTGAGAGGCCCACTTGCCAATGCTCATGTCTTTTTTGTTTTGTTTCATGGCCACTATCTTTGAGTTGTTTCTCATTTCTTCATTTTAAGGTGAGGCTAGCCTCCCAGCCAAACCCAGCATTACCATGGATGCCTGTGCCCGGATCAAAGGAGTTCCACTTAAGAGCCATGCCAACATCAGGAAAAAGGTAACCAGTACATAAGATATTGTGTGAAATCAATATAAGATACAATAGATATAGGTATTGTATTTATACAGCAGCTTTACCAGGCTTAAGGTCACTTGGCAATTGTATCAAATGGGAAAAGAAACTGTATTAGGATAACACAAGCGAATGTGTGCTGACAGCCTAAACCTGGAAGCAATGAAACCTTATAACAATAAAGCATGTAATTCTGAGGATTCAAAGCGAGCAAGCACAGCAAAAAGGGTAGCATGGAGAAAATAACGTGCACACATAGGTGAATCAAGACGTTGGAACAACAAATATTATATCTAGTGACTATATGATTACAGGATGTCTCCAGGCTTTTGTTATACGGCTTTGTAATACGATATAATATATTTCCTACTTGGCTTCAACTGAATTCAACAAGTAAAGACCAGAGGCACAATCAAAAAAAAAAACCATCATTGAAAACAAGTTATAGCCCAATTTGTTCTTTGCAGCCTAACAATGATTTACAGTAAATGTTAACGTCTCTCACATTCAGCATCCGTCCACATGTTTCAAATCAGGAGGCATGATAAAGCAAGAAAATATGATACAGGCCAAGGGTGAGTCATTTGTTTTAGAGAATAAGTTGGTAAATTAGTACAAGAAGTGTCTTTTTCTCAATTCATAATATGATGCATTTCCCAGATGAAACAGATAAACGCTTTTTGCACACTGGCAGCTTAGAGCATAAATTATCATGATAAAAAGGTCAGTTATGGTTTCAATATAGTCGAAAAATCTTACTTCCAGAAAAGTAAACTTTAACATATGTATTACCGTTTACGTTTATCCGACATCCTTATCCAGGGTGACTTAAGTAAGTGCTTTGTATTCTTCCTAGCAGACATTACCTCATGATAAGACAAAGCCTACAGCTTAAGAACACTGTCTAACCAATATCCTGTTGGGGGAAGATGTAGATAAAAACAACAAACTTAGTATTAAATTAAAGAAAGGATATACACTTGTATTGTACACACTATACACTATATTGTATTAAGTGTAAGTCGCTCTGGACAAGAGCGTCTGCTAAATTACATAAATGTAATACACACACACACACACACACACACACGTAGCGGCCAGTTGATTAGGTGAGCCTTGCTTGTACTGTGTTGAACCTCCTTTTGCCTTTAGATCTGCCTATATTCGGTGTGGCACAAATTTAACAAGGTGTTGGAAACATTGCTCAAATATTTTGGTCCATATTGACATGATCCAGATTTGCTGGCTGCACATTTATGATACTAATCTCCTGCTCCACTAAATTCCTAAGATGCTCTATTGAAAGATCTTGGGACTCTGGAGGCCGTTTGAGTACAGGGAAATTACTGGCATGTTCAGGGAACCAGTTTGAGATTATCTGCACTTTCTAGCATGGTGCGTGGAAGATGGGTACACTGTGGTCATGAAGGTGGCCAGCAATAATACTCATGTAGGCTGTGGCATTTGAAATGTGCTTCACTGGTAACTGGCCATGAAAATATCCCCCAAACCATTACACCACCACCACCAGACTGGCTATGATGGGTGCATGCTTTCACGATGTTTATGGCAAATTCTGACCCTACCATCCCAATGTCCTTAGACCATGAACTGTCGTCCAATTTTGGTTAGTCTGTATGACTTGTAGCCTCAGATGCTCACCCAGTGTGATGTTCTGCTTCATCTGGTTCAAGATTGGACATGTTGTGCATTCAGAGATAATGCGCCAAGTGGTTGAGTTACTGTTGCCTTTCCATCAGCTTGAACTAGTCTGGTCATTCTCCTCTGACTTCTGACATCAACAAGGCATTTTTTTCTAGATGATTGCCACTCACCGAAGATTTTCTCTTCTTTAAACCATTCTTTGCAAACCCTCGAGATGACTGTGTGTGAAAATTGTAGCTCAGCAGTTTCTGAAATAACCCAGACCAGTTTGTGTACACACCTAAATACGTCGGGTTGCTGCTGCCATGTGATTGGTAGATACTTATGTTAACAAGTAGTTGAGAATATACTGCTCACTAAAATTATATCCCATAATTTAGTGAGCAGTATATATTGGAATTGTGGATTTTATTTGTTTGTTTCTTTGGCTTATTTAACGTCACTATCGGCATCAGACACATGGTTATACATATACACAATGTTATCTCAAGACTAGTCACATATGTACACTCAAGTCAATGCCAATTTACTGTAATGAGTCAACCTACAGCATGTGTTTGGACTGTGGGAAGAAACTGGAGTACTCCGAGTAAACATGTCCCAGAAGGACATCCAGACTCCACACAAAAAGGACCCAGGTCGCTCCACCCTGGGGCTGAACCCAGGACCTTCTTGCTGTGAGGCGTCAATGCTACCCTCCAAGTGCTACATTTTGTCGACCTGGAATTGTGGAAAGTACCCACAGTTATGGCAATGATTAAAAACATTCCAGCTAATTCTAACTAATAATTATTTTGCTTTCACATGCAGCAAGGAGGCTGGACAGAAAGGTGAAAAATCCCCAAGGATCACTGTTGAAGAGTTACAGGGGAAAAAAAAGCAGCATCGTAGGGTCAACAGGTCTCCAAACCATCAAACGCCACCTCCATGCCAACAGATTATCTGGAATGCTTGCTAGGAAAAAACCTTTCCCGTCATTTAACCACAAACATAAGCTCTTGGAGTCTTCTAAATATTACTAGGACTTGACTGGAACTGTGATATGTGGTCAGATTAAATGAAAATTTTGTTTTGTTTTTTTTGTGTCAACATTCACTTGTGTCAAAAAAAGTGTAGAAATAAGGATGACTGCATTAAAATGTAACTTATGTCCACTGTTATGTATGGTGGAGGTTCTGCAATGTTGTTGGCAAAGTTTTTGTCCTCCAAAGGCCCTGGAAACCTCGGGTAGATGGCACCAGGGCTTTTTAAGTAAAAATTTGTGCGTTACTGCCAAGAAACTGGGTAATATTGGAGCTTTCTAGTAGGACAGTATCAAAGACGTCCACAAACATGGATATCTAGACACAATATCAAGTTTCTGCTATGCTAATCTCAGTCCAATGATTTGCGTCCTGTAAACCCTATAGACTAGTGGCGGACTGATGCTCTGTAGATTTAAGATTGGGGATATTGTATACTTCACTTGAAATACTATATGATGTTTTCTACTGCCGTTTTCCACTGATCCAGCTTCTAGAGCCTTGGTTTTTAGTTTCCCTTGGTTGTCTGTTGTTATATGTCATCCATGCTAAGGAATGATGAGTGGTGCATTAATTAGTTGGAGCACCTTTTTTGTATTCGATTGCAGTTTGCAATGATCTGAATGATTCAAGGCTTCCTCCTATGACCCCTTTCACTAGTTGTTTATGCCTGCGGGATGTTTTTCCTTGATCACACTACTCTCTGTATACTCGTTCCACCACAGCATGAGAAAACCTTGCATTTATGGGTTCAACTACAGGTCCTTTACAGGAGAAAATGCTATTAATAGTGTTAAAAAAAGTTATCAAAGTTAGAATATATTTACATCACAACGATTAAGTTAACACAGCTTTTGCAGTCTTCATTTTTGTCTATCTGGACCCAAGAGTTGGCTTTCACTTTAATTTTGTGTAACTTGAGGATTTATCCATCTGCTATAAATATAAACTAATGTTCCTCACTTTTTAAGATTTGTTCTGGTTGTCCTATTTTGATGTTTTATTCCCCACGCCATATAAAACTTTGTTTTGATGAACTCCTTGACTGACGAACTATTGACTGTGTCTGGCCGTGTGTTTGTCTGACTAGACTGTCCGTGAGAATCCAGCCCTGTCTGTCAGGAACCTTTTGAAGAACCGGAAGGAGCTGAGCAATGTGGTGCCGGAGCTGCATTCTAAAGATTTACAGTGTCAGCCAGAGGTGAGGTTCATTCATGCTATCACCAGGTCAGAAAGTCCCTAACGCTAACGGTTACTAATGTTTGATGCATCAGTGTCTGTAAACAGAGTCTTGCAAAGGAAATGCAGATGTGTATCTTTTTGAGTGATTTAGAAAGTTTCAGCAGAAATTGCTGATGAAGCAGTGCATTCCCCCATTATCGAAAGGTTGTTAGTCACTACACCTTTCTTCATCTTGCATTGTCCTTTTTTATAGTCCCTCTCAAAATAACTGTCACCTCTGGTAATTATGAGTAAAAATGGTTATTAGAATTCATGGTCATTAAGTGAATTAACTATTCCCACACTGGAAGAAATTAAGAAATGGTATTCCTCATTAAGACAAAATCATACCTAGACATTCTTGGAAATAAAGTATAGTTCTCCTACATATGAGAACACAATTCAAATAAGAGAAATGTGTTTTGATTGGGATTTTTAAGGGTTTGACTATATTAAACATAGTTCTAATCAACTGGAACTGTGACAAACTTGGCTAGTGGAGAACCCCACTTTATATTGCACTATGAACAGTGAATAGGATGGTAAGAGGCTTAAAAAAATCCCCCAATGATTTTCTGTCTTACCAACAGATTTTTAAGGCTTGAAAATAGTATCCTGGACAGACACAAACCTCACACACTCATCCAGACACAAATACACTAAGGGCACATTAGAGACACCAATTTACCTTGCATGTCTTTGAGGGAGGTAACCGGGGTACCAGGAGTAAACCCATGCAGGGCACAGGAAGGACCCAGTCCACTCCACCAAGGGGTGACTTCAGGCCCTTCTTGCTGTGAATGCCAATTTTTTTTATGACAAATGATCTATTCATTTGCTTTAATCACACTGATTTGTATTAGTCATAAATAAAGTTTCATTTTATTCCATCCTTCATATATAATATATAATATATATATAACATATATAATAAACAATAATTTTTTACCATTATTGCTACTTCACAGATTGAGAGTTGCTGACTAGCGTTCTACACACATACTTTTCACACACAGAAAGCACAACACCGTTTATGACAATATGTTTATAATACCGAATTTACATTTAATCAGCTAATCTTATAAGGACCAGTGGTGTGCAAGCGGTTATTTTGTGTGCCGGACATGTTGTTAAATCACACAGTTATAGGTAACACTGAAAGCAGACAAGAGAGTGTCCAGAATAGTTCACAACCCTCAATATTTCAGTTCCCTATAGGCTAATTCTCCTTATGGAGGATATGGTATGGTATGTAGACGCAAGTAAGAGACCATTTTGAAAACATATTATGCGTGACTCAACAATGACTTGTATTTGAAATGAATGTATTTTAAATGAAAGTGTCATCATGACAGATAATGAATTTACACATTTTACAGTTTACACATTACTGATCTTTCTTGTAGATACATTTTATATGCTTACCTAGTCCTTCTGAGGGAGAGGAGTTCACATTACAGGCAAGTATTTTTTATTAATTGTAATAATTGTATGACTTTTTTTGTTGTTGTTTTAGACCTTGGTTACCCGGCTGAGTGGATTTTGTTATGTACATGTATTGGATTTCATTATTTTAAATGTTACATGTTTTTTTTTACAGTGCTACATTTAGGCATTTGACATACCTTCTGTGTTTTAGGCTTAATTTCAGGACATCCTGATTTCAAAATAATGCCGTTGTAATCCTTGCAGGCTATGACTTTTCTCTCCACTGAGCTGTTGGATTTGCTTCGATCACTACATGTACATACTCTCAAGGATGAAGAAGTGTTGCTCCTCAAAGATCCCAAACCATCCACAGAGAGAAAAGATGGGATTTCTCAGGTACATTACCCAGCCACATAGTATTTGAAATGTTTGCATATGCGTGCTTGATGGTAAATGATCTCATTGCCTAAATGTCAGGTGTGTATTGTGGTTTTGTCTGTGTGTGGTCTGTCTTTGTTCTGCAGTAAGGCTAATGTTGTGCCTGGACACACACCACTTACTTGTTTCTTTCCTTTTTATAACATCCTATCACGCTGCAAACAGCTTGTTGGCTTAACAAAACATTCATGTATAGTTTGGGAGAACTACGACTACTGTACAGAACTCCTGTTAGAACTATAATCCAAAAACATATGGCCTTTGGGAACTGTGAAATCATTTAAAAATATGTTGCTATCCATTCTACAAAACTTTACATAGAGTGAAACGCTTGAAAGCTTGAACTCTTTCTCATAATTGCAGGTTGGCGTTTCTAAAGCCCTGTGCATCATGAGACATGGCAACCCTCCACCAGTCAGCGTTTATACCATGATGGGTCTACTCTGCCGCTATACAACAGGAATCAGATATGCTCTGGAATTGCAGTCAGTGCAGAAGGGTGTCTCGGATTCATGTCAAGCCGAGGATGATGACACTAACCAGTCTGTCTCGTCTATAGAAGAGGACTTTGTCACAGCTTTTGAACATCTGGAAGAGGAAGAGACAGGTTATTCCCTACATTTCAATTACTGTGTCCATATCAATAAACCATTCAACCTATATTAATATTCATGAATGCTAATAAATGTAGTTGCACTGAAAATTTGTTTTACCTGAAAAAGGAAAAGACTGAAAGTTGGCCAAACAAAGGATTATTTTGTTCTGGGTCAGAGAGGGAGGATGAATGCAGATGCTTACTGAGCTTGGGGAACAAAAGCACAAGAACTAATCATCTTTTGACTACTCTTTGACTACTGTTAAGGTTATGGAATATTGGATTTGTCACAGGTTTTTATTAGCACTATAACAATACACTGCTTATGATTTGATTGAATTCACAATTTGATTTCACAACTCAGAACTAATTTCACAGTTTGATTTTCTCACGAATATTCAGTCTGCATTCCAAAAATCTTCCATCTTATTTCTAAAGTGTAAACAATGTAAAACAATGTACGTTTTCTTGAATAAGTTTTCAAACAAAAAAAAACCTTTAGGATTGTTAAAACAATCCTTTTTCATGAAGAATAAGAATTCAAAACAATGTATATTTGTATAAAAATTGAAACAAAAAGAATATTTAGTCTCTTGCAGTTAAAGGATATTAGAATGAGTTTTCAGTGTATATGGGAGCATGGCTCCCCCTGGTGTTAAAATGTACAGTTGCATTAGATGGCGTAATAAACAAGAATGCATCAACTATGCAGTATTTTTGCATCACGATGGATCGTGTCACTACGTATTGTTACTCCCCAAGTTTTATGCCCGTCCTGATACATCCTCCCTCACTAGGAGTACATCCATAGGTTCTGGGGTTTATCACATTGCAACTCTCATTCAAGAGGCTGGTTATTGATACTTTTATTATAGCCTGTATTGTTTTTGTTGTTGTTATTATTATTATTTTTATTATTATTGGCACACATCAGTAAGTCATGATTGCAATGCAAACATTGGCAAACAAGCAAGGGTACAGCATGTGCAACACTAAACAGTCCGCGCCAAAATAGTTCAGGTCTGGGTCAGGGGAACGCGAGTCACTTCATAGGTCTTTAATATTGTTTTCAGTTATTTAACAAACGCTGCTTGTTTCCTTTGCAATCCTGCACTGGTTATTGCAATCCTGCACTGGTTATTGCAATCCTGCACTGGTTATTGCAATCCTGCACTGGTCAGCACCGATGAGCTCATTTGCGCAAACAACGATAAATAATTTGTAAAAATTCTATGGTCTCCAGTGATCAGGTATTGTTGATGATGGGTGATGGATTGTTCTCAGCACTGCAGTAACACTGATGTGGTGGTAGTGGTGTGTTCGTGTGTGTTGTGCTGGTACAGTTGTGTCAGAGACAACAGTGCTGCTCCAGTTTGTTTAAATAATGTATTCACTCACTGTGCACTCCATTAGAAACATCAACCATATTGCTCCAGTTTTTAGATGGGAAGTCAGAGACAGCAGCTCATCTGTTGTTGCATGGTTTATGTTAGTCATCCTCCTTCATCAGTGCTCACAGGATACTGCCTACAGAATGCTGACTATTTTACATTTACAGTATTTAGCAGATGCTATTATCCAGAGAGACTTACATAAGTGCTTCGTATTCTTCTTAGTAGAAGCAAGCAATATCCCAAGAACCTGATGGGATCCTAAGTGGTTATATCAACAAAACATACAAACATTAAATAAGCATTTGCATTTTCTGTCTTTACTTAGTCCTCATTTAGTTCTGCATTGACACTATGGTGTTTAAAATCTCAAAACACAACAAAAAAATCTAGCAACATGCACTTAAGTTGGACTACAGTGTGTAATAGTAGAACTACAAACTGCATCTATATTGTAAGTGGAATTGCTTAAATGGAAATGAAATGTAGCAACAAGGATGTGTACCTAATAAAGTTATTGGTTGATGTATATTTTAAAATATGTTGCTGAAAAACCACAAATAAAAGGGAAACAAAAAAGCATACCTTTTGGCTAT
>JAUZST010011085.1:0-12092 GCA_034779995.1 Parotocinclus haroldoi | reverse complement strand
TTAAGGTTTATTTATGGTTTCTGTAACAGTAGATCAGTAGATCTAAACAGCTGATTGGTTATTAAATCATTAAATCCGCGCAATTGCTTATAAGGGTTGTTTTCTTCACATAAATGATTTATTGATGATTTTATTATTTGCCTCATTTTTACGTCCATGACGCATTGACGACGTATGACTATTTTGCAAGCTCATACTTCGTGTAGGCCACATCAAAACGGCCCTCCGCTGCCAGTTCGTAAAACAATGACGTCACTGCGTGGCGCCTTTCCCGTACCGGTGCCCACTCCGCTTTTGAAGGCCATTATGAGAACGTGACTGAAGCATGTGCCCACCTGAGTGGTCTTGAACTCTTAAGGTTATTAGTCACGACTTTTTGTTTCGCCTGGGCATAGCTATCAGGTGGCACTGATGCCAGCGTCCTGTGGGCACTGTGAGCACGTTCTCTCCCGCGTTTTAAACCTTTTTTACCCCCCCATTTTCAATGGAAATCTTTTGTTGCCATTGCACTGGTTGGTATCCAGCAGAATGGTGATCCAGCACTTACACAAAGTCAATCTCCCCCTTTTTTAACAAATCCTTACCAATATTTGTTGAGGTGCGAATATGACAGCACTATTCACTCTCAACAATAAACAAAAGGAACACACTAAACGTCATACTGCGTGCGTGCGTGTGTGCGTGTGTGCGTGCGTGAATGTTTATAGTACATCATGGTGACCAGATGTCCCCACATGGACAGAAAGAGCTGAGATTTCTACCTCATTGCTGGTCTCAACAATGGCTTGCAACGTTCTTTTGCGAAACCAAAAGACAAACAAGCCATTGTTTAGGTAACTGAGGTTAAGGTTAGGGTTAGAGGTGGGTGTAGTTGCAGAATTATCTAGCTATAGCAACCATTATATCAACGGCAGGTCCCCACAAAGATGAGCGTGAGTGTGTGTGTGTGGCAGATCAGTCTGAGAATAAAACTGCTTGTTTAGACCTGAAGACCAAAGAAGATGAAGGAGGACCGTTTTTCTTTCTCGCTGATTGTATGATTTTTACTGCAACATATTTTCACAAGTACAGAAAATGCCGAATAGAACCATTTTCAATGTTTAAATGTGTTTCATAGACACATGCCCCCACTGTATGAATGTTCATATGATAGGTCACACAGACGAGCACATAACTAGTGCTTTAACGATGCCCCGAGATTAGAACAGCACAGCCAGATATTACATAAGGAAAGCGTTTGTGGATCTCCTCCACTTTCAATTTCCAGCAGCCTTTACACAGCCTTAACTGGGCCCCGTTTTCCCATGCAGACCAACTTGCAGAGAAGCACCTGCTTCCGCAAGCCTGTGTGACACATTCCTGAACCGCCGATAAGACTCGGTCGTGCACAGGCTTCGTTTGGAGTGTTTAGAAAAGCTGGTGTGGAAAATGTCCATACGCAGAGAAATGCTTTCTTGCCATGTTTTGTCTTAGTTTTTTTGATTGAAGTTGAGGTTAATATTTGAATCTGCTCTGCCCTCTTGGCTGTAGCTAGAAAACTTGAAAAGCCTTCCACTTTATTTCCATTCCAGTGCTTTATGAAAATGATTATTAAAGCCTTATTTTGGATATAGAGTAATCTTTCTCTTGATGTATCTTTTCCTCTCTCTCTTTCTCTCTCCCCCCTCAGCGGTTCGCGCTGACCGTATGCGTGGAGGGAGGAACAAGTTTGGCCCCATGTACAAACGAGACCGTGCTCTGAAGCAGCAGAAGAGGGCTCTGATCCGAGCCAGCGCTTTTAAACTAGAGCCCAACCCACCACTGGTGCCCACCACCCAGACGGACTACCCATTCCCAGGCTCATTGCCAGGTCTGCTGCCCCCATCTCTTGGACCTCCAGACTATGACTGCCCACCCGCATGCCCCCCACCATTAGGGGTTACTCTGCACAGCTATGGCTCGTTTCCAGCCCAGTATCAGTACACCACCCCCACTCTGCCAGGCAGATCGATCAAAGCGGAGCATCCAGACCCATATTCTGCTTCGCCCGACTCATCTCTTGGGTACACGTACACTGATGGATGCATTCCTGCCTCACCCCAGACCAGCCCTCTGAACCCAGCCATACCATCGTTGGTTCTGGAGCTGCTCAGCTGTGAGCCTGATGAGGAGCAGGTACTGCATGGACCTGTTTGTAACTTACTTGATGATATGTGCGAATGCCTTTCAGTGTAGTTTATTGGTGTAACACTAATGTTTGGATCTCAGTGGAATAGGATTCCCTGACACCAGAAAGCACTTCAGACTCTAAAACTATTCAAACTTCTCTCTAATGGTCAGGACCCCAATAGGACCACCAACGATCAGGTCCTATTTGAATGGATGGAGATTTGCATTGTCTCTTCACTGCACATACACTGATGTGAGCACATACACTGGTATGAGTGGATCAGACATAGAAATGGTACTTTATCCGAGTAACACAATTTAGTTTTTCCTCTTTTTGGTTTTCCCAATTTGTTTTCTAGATCATTTCCAGCTTGCTTACTAGCAGTAGGAATGTCAGCCAAATGACATTAGAGACCTTTAAAACACATTAAATATTCACTAAAAAAGGAGTCACAGCTTTCGCAGGTTGCTTCCTTGTGTAAACATACTGCTACCAGATCATGTTAGCTTCCAAAAAGATGATTCCTTACTAAGCTCTAATAATGCGTTCTCTAAAATCCACCAGAATGTCCATCCATCCATTATCTGCTCACCCGGCAACTCTGGGCTCAAGGGCAGGAACAACCCTAGAAAGGGTGCCAATCCATTGTATGGCACACACAGTCACACACTAAGGGCCACTTTTGGCGACACAGGTTAACCTAAAACGTATGTATTTGGACTGTGGGAGGAACCCAGAGTACCTGGAGTAAACCCATGCAGACACGGAGAGGATAAGCAGGATCCATACAGGACCCAGGCCATTCCACTCTGGGACTGAACTCGGACCCACCAGAATGTCTTTACCTTAAAGATATTTGGAACCCTGCCTGTTTCTGGGTTTCCTGGTGTTTATTGTTTTGTTTATTTGTTATTGTATATTGGTTTGATTTTAACCTACCTTCAGATGTTTATTTAGCCTGAATCCATAGATTAATTACAGTGACCGTTTAGTAGTTAAGAGCATTTTCTTAGTAATTCTGGAACACATCTGTCGCAAAGGTTGCTTTGCCCAGTGGTTTTGTGTTGCTTTTAACCTCACGCTATCTTTACTTTTTCAGGACCATGGGCTTAACCCTTTGAAGACCAAGGGACATATTTGAAACAACCTACGGTCCTGAAAGGGTTAAGAAAAAAACACCTAAGCCTAAACACTTTTTGACTCTATCCCTTTCAGGACCATAGGTCCGTTTCGGTCGCATCTGGCGCCCGTTTAAAAGTATGGGACAAATACGTCCCTTGGTCCTCATGGTTATTGGGTAATCACTAAGTAGCTAAAATGTTAGCCTCAGTCAAAATAGGGATCTTATGTAGCCTTTCAGTGAGAAATATTCCAGAATCTGTATTTCTCAGTTGCCTAGCAACAGTTTTCTCACGACTTGAACACTGAGCCTATTGTGTGTTTGCCGTTTCATTTAAAAAGCAACATTAAAGGTACTTTGTATGAAAATTCTCTGTGCGAGGAAAAAAAAAAACCGTGTTGTGTTTGGACGCTGGTTTGCTGGCCAAATGTCCATGTGCCATGTACTGGTTAGTGCTTGTCAGGTGAAGATAGAACTGGTGAACATGAATGGTCTTTCTGGTAAAGCTGGTTATACCGATCCACGTCATACCAAGAAATTTACAATTAGTATTAGAGACTGAAAAACGATGCACGTGTCATTTCTTCCCTAATGCTTATTTACGCCCCCAAGGTAGCAAAAAAGGATTCCACTATGATCTTGGAAAGAGATTAAGGCCAATAGCCATTCCTAACTGGGTGCAGTTCCACGAAAGAAGGGGGGTGGTGGGGGGGGTTCAGTGTTGCAGCAAAGCAAATGAATGAGGCATGTTTGAGCCCTGCTCTCTTATACAGTGCAAGTTTGAGATCTAAGTCCCGTATAATAACGCCAATGTTCGCTTGAGTTGCCATTTCATTTTGTATCGTTCTATAAGAACTGTTCTAAGAACGACAAGGTTTAAAATCAATTCGAGCGGAAGCATAAGACATGTACAGTAAGTGTATCGGTGTGAGTGGGGAGTCTGAAGACACTCTAATCTACAAAAGGGGGTCACACACAGTCGCTTTTCCTTTTCTTCCAAGTTCAGTGTCTTTCTTTAACATTAGTCCTTCTTCCATTAGAGATATGGCACCATTCTTTAAGCTCTGCTGTTCTGTGTACTGAACACATGCTCTGAATGAAAACCAGTCTCTCAATCATTTGCTTTTATGCTTAGCATTTCTCGTACGTTCACAATCCAACCAATGCGTTTCCACATCTCACATTCTGGCTTTCTGTTTTAATTCGGATGTTCCAGGTGAGAGCGAAAATCTGCGCCTACCTGCAGCAGGAGCAGAACGGACGTGGCAAGCTGGACAAGCCCAGGCCATCCAACTTACTGTGTGTGATGGCGGACCAGACCCTGTTCTCCATTGTAGAGTGGGCCAGAAGCTGCATCTTCTTTAAAGAGCTGAAGGTACGCTGCTGAGATGAGGATGTTTTGCGTTTATCTTTTCGTGATACTAAAAATGTGAATGTAACTATTTTTTTATGTTAATACCATATAGCCTTTCTAAATGGACTGTGGTAGCCTAGCAGTTAAGGTACTGCACTCTGGATCAGAAGGTCCAGGGCTCAAATCCCACCTATGCCAAGCTGGCACAGTTGGGTCCCTTGAGCAAGACCCTTAACCTACAATTTCTGGAATTTGTAAGAGTGTATTTGTAAGAGTTGTAAGTCGCTCTGGATAAGGGCGTCTGCTAAATGCCATAAATGTAAATGAACAGATATATCCGAAATAGTGAACATTCATATAAACCGTCACCAAGGTTATCCAAGCCGATATTGCTATATATTATATATCTAAAAGGTTCAGGATCTATATGTCGATGCGTTTGCTCTTCGCTCGGGTTGTGTTAGCGTTCTGTTATCTGCTATAATTTACTTTAACCACACTTTCACAGTGTCACAACACCGGCTTGGTATCTCCACGTCTCAGTGTGTTCCCAAATCTTATCGGCTGGTCCAGGATCTGGCGACATAATAACACACTTTTTCCATAACAATTGGATTCAGCTGAGACAAAGCACAACACTGAGCCTTATGTCAGCACGCTCGAACCTTCGTTAATACCAACCTGATCTCGCTAACGTTATTAGTGTTCATAAGAGAGCCGAGGAGAAGGATAAACTGCTTCATTCTTTCCTCAAAACTCAGAAACGTAGAAAGTCACGTCCAGGGTTGCCACATATACGATACAGATGCGATACATAGAGAGGAGGATAAAGAATTGTGGAGCATTCATTAAACGCCTGGGCATTAGCATTTTTGCGGCGTGAATCAGCGAGGCGAGAAATCAAAGAAAACAAAAACGGAGAGGAATTTTCCAGCATCCAACGCGAGATCGTCGGCTAAATTTGATAAAACTCTGCGTTTCTGCGTTTTGAAAGTGCACAAAAGTCTTAGAAACGAGGAATTTTCCAAACGATGCAGTATGAGCTGATAAATCTTCCGACGTGCGCTAGCACAGATACTCAGTTACCGTGCAGAATGGGCTGTGTCGGGAAGTACAATGAATTTCTTGTTGCTGTGTAGACAAAAAATTGCCACACTGTCAACGGCGCCGACTGATGCATACTGAAATTCGCACTGCGCTGCTGACTGATGCCACTTGTTTGTCAAAGAAACCGAGTCACGTAACAGATAAGCTCGAATGCTGCTAGACAAAACAGATTTCACCGATCCACTTGTTATGTCCGGTATGATAAAAGAACTAAAAATACTTAATCCCCGTGATAAGAAATAGCTCCACTTCCTGCATTTACATCCATATCACGCGCGCAACCTTGATGACGCTACAGCGTTTGAATTATGCATTTGAAAGCAGGTGAATAGCTATGGTCAAGCGTTCACAACTGCACACGCATACACACGGCTCTTTCTTTGCTGTTTAATTACATTCCACGCTGCAGATAGCTCAGGAATTCAGCTCTCCCGCGCCTTCGGATCTCAACACACAAACTGCTGAAAGCTTTTTTTGAGCCACCTAGAAAATGAGGCGGCAGTAATTGCTACGAAATGTGTTTAGCCTTCATATTTATGCTTATGTGACAGAGACGGAAAATATATAACTCTGTTGCAGGAGCTACTGCCCTGCTATGAAAAATAATCATAATGCCCAGGGTCACAATGGCAAGATTTGTGGTGCAGTAACCTAGGACTAATTCCAGAGGTCTTTAATGGGTTTTTAATGGAGTTCTGTTGTGTACAACAGCTCTTTGATTATCCAGCATACACTTAACATCATATACCAATACCATATTAACAGTAACATATCATCATTATCATATCAATACATATCATATCATATCATATCATATCATATCATATCATATCATATCATATCGACAATAACATATCATATCATATCATATCATATCGACAATAACATATCATATCATATCATATCATATCATATCATATCATATCATATCGACAATAACATATCATATCATATCATATCGACAATAACATATCATATCATATCATATCATATCATATCATATCATATCATATCATATCATATCATATCATGTCATATCATCTGTCTAAAGGAAAGCCCAGCAAAATTTCCAAAAAAAAACACAACAGCAAATTCAGGTACACAACAGATATTACAGAAACCATAAGAGCAAACACTGTGTGAAAACACAACAGAGAATTCACTAACCCTATAGCTAAGCAATAACCACTTTCTCTGAGCAGCCTAAATTCTAAAAAAAACTTTGTAACAAATATGTAGGCTTTGGTAGTTGGTAGTCACTAAATAAACAAGGAACCAGCAGCTCATTGCCCAGCTACTGTATCTAACATTAGTACAATAGCACACTTTTACTTTAAGCGGCAAGCTTGTACTATTAGCTAGCTGAATTCAGAACACAGCTGAAAAGTCTTCAGCTTAAATAATATAGTTTGCTTTTCATGCTAACCGCTAATTAGCAGGTTTGAAAATGACCTAGCTGCATTCAGTACACTACACTACCAGTTCCTAACAGTAAAGCTAGCAGGGCTTTACCTACCATGCTAAAAAAAAGATAATCAGCATTATTTGGTATTTGGTCTGCGGTTATGGTGTTTTTTTTTTCCTAATGTGTGTACATATAAATGTATTATAAAAATTGGGAGTGATTATATTCATGTCATTTAGCAGATGTCCTTATCCAGAGCGACTTACAATTCATAATGTCTTACAATCCAAGCAATTGTGGGTTAAGGATCTTGTTCTGGGACCCAACTGTGGTAGGGGTGGGATTTGAACCCTGGACCTAGCCCAGTACCTTAGTCACTAGGCTACCACAGTCCCTACACAGTCCCAGACTATGGAAGTAATTACCACAATGTTAATAAGTTTGTCTCCCAAGTTTTCGAATCTTTTATAATACAATTATTTAAAAAAATTATACAATTAACTCTCATGGTCTAACAGGTTGGAGATCAGATGCAACTGCTGCATAACTGCTGGAGCGAACTCCTGCTTCTGGATCACGTCTTCAGACAGGTGCATCATGGGAGAGATAACACTCTGCTGCTCATCACCGGGCAAGAGGTGACTGTCTAATTAAATAAAAACACTTTTTAATAAATGTATTAGTACTTGGGCTGCACAATGGACTAATACACTAGCCATTACCGAGGTGACCCAAGATCTGGATCTGGCGGGGCCTGGTTGTGGGCTAATCCCCCAGAGCAAAGGCAACCACTGCCGGCCCTGTGATGGACAAGTGTCTAACCCAGGGCATGTGTGAGCTGAAACAACAGACTCTTGTACATTTGTAAAAATGTCTTAAATGTAAAGTATTCAAGTATTTTGCGACACTTTTATTCGATTCAACCTAAAATTCTGACAGATTAGAGATAAAGACATCTGACCCTCTTTATACAGCACTTTAGACAGTAATGAAATAGGTTATCAATTAAAAATTAATTCATATAACTAATAGAGGAATGTTTTATGTTATTGGGCAGCACGGGGGCTCCATGGGCGGCACCGCTGCCTCACAGCAAGAAGGTCCCGAGTTTAATCTTAGAGTGGAGCGGCCTGGGTCCTTTCTGTTTGGAGTCTGCATGTCCTCCCCGTGTCTGTGTGGGTTTACTCCGGGTACTCCGGTTTCCTCCCACAGTCCTTAAGCGTGTTAGGTTAATTGGTGTCCTTAAAGTGGCCCTGACTTCGTGACTATGTGTGTGTGCCCTACGATGGATTGGTGCCCTGTCTAAGGTTGTTCCTGCCCTCGTGCCCAGAGTTGCCGGGCGGGCACCGGCTGGCCCACGATCTCGTTTATGATTTTCAAAACATCCAACTTTAAGAATCTGGTAATACCTAAACAGAGTGAAGTGAGAAAAACATATTTCACTCTGAACTGTAACAGATCTTGGGGAATAGCAGAAGACTAGTCTTTAGGAGATCACTAAGATGTGCAAAATCATTGAGCCAATCATTCACTAATTCACTTTCTCATCTTCTTAATCCTAACTGGGCCAGTGCCTTTCATCCTCCAAGCCTGTGATTCCCAAAGGTTTGCGGCAATGCCCCTTTTGTACAGTAGACTGTTTTAAGCCCTTCTACTCAACAAATGTTTTTGCTTCCAAACTTCACTGGATTTGATCTTAAACTCTGCAATTCATGCAACGTCTGATTGAACCAAAATAAAACCTGATCTAAGCAATGACAAGAAGCTCACGGTACAGGTGTGTTTCTAATCACCCAGGTCTACTTGTTGCAGGTCGAGCTGGCCGGGGTCGTCTCTGATTCTGGTCTGACTCTGTCCAGTCTGGTACAGAGGGGACAAGAGCTGGCACGGCGGCTGCAGCTTCTCCAGGTGGACCGCCGAGAGATGGCCTGCCTCAAGTTCCTCGTCCTCTTCAACCCGAGTGAGTCTTGCTGGTTATTTAAGACGTGCAGATACACCTAGGTCCAGCAATAAACCTTTTACTAAATGACATACAGTATTATTCTATATAACTGATGGTGTAGCAGGATGTGCTTATGTCCCAAAGGTTCTGGGTTTGGTCTTTGTGTTCTATAGGCCATGCTGAGTCCTTTTTGTTTATTTGTTTCGTTTCCATTCACAACCCAAATCATGCCATTAGGCAAATTGGATAATAAATGTATTAGTTTGAATATGAATGAATGAGGGACTTGTTTGTCATGGACGGGTTCCCTGCCTCTGTGGTTAAGTTTCTGAACCACTCATTCAGTAATTGTGAATTCTATCCCTGGTTCCACCAGGCTGTCACTGTTGCCCATGAGCATTGCCCTTCAGATTTAACTACTCATCTTTATTTCATGTAGCTCTGGATATGGATATCCGTTGTTTCAGGGAGATGCTCTGAACCCAAAACATCCCTTATTAGAGTAAACCTTTCCCTAACCTTCTTATTGTTTAGAACACAGTTAGGTGTTAGGTGATACCTCACCAAATGAATTAACACCACAAACACAAGGTTTAAACCTCAAACCTTTGGGTCTAATATAAAGTACCTTAAACACTAGGCTACCACAGTCCAAACCTCAGATTTAGGCAAAGAAGAATGTACGTTTTAAGACTTTCATTACTTTCCAGTAGTAATGATGTGCAGAATTCATGTCAGCATGTTCAGTTCATTGCAAAAACCTTTTTCATTCGACTAAAAACTTTGTCCTGGCTTTTAACATGCACGTGATTAACCTAACAGTGGAAAGCAACAATCGCAAAATCATTCGTTCATGGCTATTAAAATGTTTTAAGGTTTAGCCTATTGACGATAAATTCACTTCATAACTCATGGCAAATAAATCTCCCTTGCATGATTTATTTTATAAGTAAAAAGCAATACAATATGTTTCAGTACTGCATACCACTACTGTAAAAGCTTTGGGCTGTTTTTCCTCAGTGATTGTACAAAAACATTGCTCACAAAAATTAGGAGATATTTCATTATGGGATATTTCATGTTGAACTATCCCCTAATTTTATGGTTGATGCCAAGTACAGCCAAGTTCTTGGGGAAAGCCTGTGGCTCTTTGATAGAAAGCTGAAGATGGGCAGGTGGTTCACCTTTCAGAATGATACCGACCATAAGAACCAATGCAGTGGCTTAAGGATAGGAAGGTGAATGTCCATGAGTGGCCAAGTCAAAGACCTGACCGTAATCCAATAGAAAATGGTCTTGGTACTCCCATTCCTTGCCACTTTCAACTTACTCTTTGTCAGTTTGAGATTGGCCTTAGATAATAGAAGATAATAGAAAATTGTCGAACTGCTTTAAGACGACGCTCTATTGTAAAGCGCTATAGAAATAAATCTGACTTTGACTTTGAACAGAGCAGTCCATTACCACTGACTCGCTGGACTCAAACAAGTCTGCAAGGGAAAATGGGCAAATATTCCTGAATATAGGAATATCATATGACAGATTGAAATTAAGCAGAAGGCTGAAAATAATTTATTTTCTAGGTTGATGAATGCTGCGAGGCAAAATATGTAAATAATGCCACCTTCTTTCTGGGTTTTTGATTTTATACTGTAAAACTAAAAGAAGTGACTATTCCCAAGTGGCACTTTGCAATTTTTTGTAGGCATTGTATATTGGTATGATGGTACATCATGGCAATTCAATGTAAATATTGTATTGTTAACCTGTAATGCATATTTAAAGTCGGTGTCGTCCTCAGTCAAACTATTTTGGCATACGATGGGTGAATCATTCAAGTGCATAATCATGAAATCAGTCGATTAAGACTAATTTATATGTCATGTTCTAAACTGTAATGTTTTCCCTTTTAAAATCAGACACGAATCAATGCAGGGCACATTTTACATAACCCTCCTTTGATTGCATTTGAATCAGAAGGGCGATATGAAGAAATGTCTGAATAGGGAGGACTATTTCATTAAATGAATGTTAATAGACAATGCTCTGCCAGTCAGGGCCCACAGAAACAAGATGTTTTTTTATTTCCAGAAAATACTGAGGCAATTACAATTTTTATTGGCTCCAGGTCACAAAAGCCTGAATCCAAAAGCATTTTCCATTTCGACTCCGTGTCACATTCAGCCTCTCTCACTCCGTGTAGAAATGGAAACATGTTTACCGGGTAATTTGTGTCCTTCAAATCTATTTCAAAGTTATTCATGGTTTTAATTAGAGGTTGAATTGCTTTTCTGACGAGACCTGGCTAAGGTGGCCATTCAGGCAATTGTTATACTCAGTCTGACACACACACACACACACACATGCGCGCGCGCACACGCGCATACAAGCGCTCACATGGTTACTCGTTCAATCTTTTTCTATACATCACAGTCATTGTGGGTTAGGGGTCTCACTCAAGGACCCAACAGTGGCAGTTTGGCAGAGGTGGGATTTGAACCCTTGACCTTCAGTTTTACCTTAACTTAAATGTCGCCACAGTCCCACATAATGCTTTTATTACGTTTTAATAAGCCCATTTACATTGTGTTCATCGTATCTCGTTCATTCTGACATCACTAATGGAGGGCTGCCGAGGCACTGAACTAAACTAAACTAATTATTACGTAAATGCATTCAACACGGCATGCGCAAGCTGTTATCCCGTGTGACAGGCAAACTGTGAAATGGACGTTTAGCGCGTTTATGTGACGGAATCTGCGGTCATACGGTAATGAGCAAAACAGTGTCGCACATCCCTTATCACTCTCATCTATTCGAATAGTTTTAATAGTGCTATATGTGGTCCATTTCAGTCACAGACCTTTCTCACAGACTGTAAGGTAGTCGTTAAACGCTGCATGTCTGTATATACATCCACACGCTGAATATGAAGAGGATCCCACAAGAACTGCTGGATAATCTGATCCTGTCCATGCCCCATCACTGTCAGTGTGTTTTGGCACTCTTGGGTGA